>ONZH01003632.1:147500-293666 GCA_900303285.1 Rhinella marina | reverse complement strand
TAAAAAAGTTAACATATTGGGTACCGCCGCGTCCGTAACAACCTGCTCTATAACAATATTACATGAGATAGCCCCCCAGGTGAATGTTGTAAAAAATTTTAAAAAAAAAACATGCCAAAACAGCTATTTTTTTCCACCTTGACTCACAAAAAATGTAATAGCAGGCGATCAAAAAGTCTCATCTACCCCAAAAAATAAGCCCTCACATAAGAAAATAACAAAAAAAAAAATTAAAAATCAATGGCTCCCGCAAACCAATCCATCAAAATCTGTGTTGTAAAATCCATATGGCGCTCCTTCTGTTTTGAGTCCTGCCATGTGCCCCCACAGCAGTTTACCACCACACATGGGGTGTTGCCGTATTCAGGAGAAAAGAAGTAACAAATTATGGGGTGCTTTTCTCCTGTACCCCTTGTGAAAATGAAAAATTTGGGGCTAAAGCAACATTTTATTGGAAGAAATGAAACTTTTCATTTTCCCCATCAAGTGTTTCCAAATTCCGTAAAACACTTAGGGGGTTAAAGTGGCCAGTACCCCCCTAATTTATTTGTTAAATGGTGTAGTTTCCAAAATGGGGTCACTCTTTGAGGGTTTCCACTGTAGGGGTACGTCAGGGTCTCTCAATTACAAAATGGTGCCTAAAAACTATTCTAGCAATATCTGCCTCCAAAATTTGTATGGCGCTCCTTTCCTTCTGACCACTGCCACAAACCCATAGAGACGTTTACCACCATATATGGGATATTTCTGTAAACTGCAGAATCATAGTAATGTATATTGAGGTTTAATTTGCTGTCAACCCTTGCTGTGTTGCAAGAAAAAAATTAACGTGAATAATCTACCAAAAAAGTGAAATTTTGAAATTTCACCTCCATTTTCCTTTAATTCTTGTGGAATACCTCAAGGGTTAATAAAGTTTGTAACATCAGTTTTTCATAACCTGAGGGGTGTAGTTTCTAAAATGGGTTAATTTATGGGGGGGGTTTCCATTAGGTAAGACTCACAAAATCACTTTATAACTGAATTGGTGCTCAAAAATATGGTTTGAGAAATTGTTAAAATTTGAAAAATTGCTTCTAAACTTCTAAGCCCTCTAACGTCCTAAAAAAATAAAATGACAATTACAAAATGATGCCAACATAAAGTAGACATATGGGGAATGTAAAGTAATAGCTATTTTTGGAGGTATTACTATGTATTTTAAAAGTAGACAAATTGACATTTGGAAAATTGCAAATTTTTCAAAATTTTTGATAAATTTGGGATTTTTTCATAAATAAGGGTGAAATATATTGACTCAAATTTATGACTGTCATGAAGTACAATGTGCCACGAGAAAACAATCTCAGAATGGCCTAGATAAGTAAAAGCGTTCTAAAGTTATTACCACACAAAGTGTCACATGTCATATTTGTAAATATCGGCCTGGGATTTAAGGTGAAAAGTGGCTCGGTACTGAAAGGGTTAATAGTTCAGGCATGGCAATACAAATTATGTTTATATTTTTATTTAAATTCACCCCTTCTACCCCAGGCCTGTTTTCACCTTCCTGCCTAGGCCATTTTTTGCAAATCTGACATGTGTCACTTTATGTGGTAATAACTTTGGAACACTTATCCAAGCCATTCTGAGATTGTTTTCTCGTGACACATTGGCCCTGATTTATCATACCATCACTCCAGAATTCTGGCATCAAAAAGTCGCAAAATAGGAGATGGCCCCCCAGTTGAATGCTGCAAAAAAAATGTTTAAAAAAAACTATGCCAAAACAGCCATTTTTTCCCTCTTGCCTCACAAAAAGTATAATAGCAGGCGATCAAAAAGGCGTATTTAACCCAAAATGGTACCAATCAAACCGTCATCTTGTCCTGCAAAAATGATACCCTACCTGAGACAATCGCTTGAAAAATTAAAAAAAATATGGCTCTCAGAAAATGGCAACACAAAAAAAGATTTTATTCTGTTCAAAAATAAATCTAATGTGTAAAACTTTCCAAAAATAAAAATGGTAGACTTATTGGGTATCGCCGCGTCCGTAACAACCTGCTCTATAAAAGTATCACATGATTTGCTCCCTCAGGTGAATTCTGTAAAAAAAATGTTTTAAAAACATTTCACCTTGACTCACAAAAAGTGTAATACCAAGCAATCAACAAGTCTTATGTACCCCAAAATGGTACCAATGAAAACGTCACCTCATCCCGCAAAAAATGAGCCCCCACATAAGACAATCACTCAAAAAAATAAAAATCAATGGCTCCTGCAAACCAATCCATCAAAATCTGTTCTGCAAAATCCATATGGCGCTTGTTCTGTTCCGAGTCCTGCCATGTGCCCCCACAGCAGTTTACCACCACATATGGGGTGTTGCCTTATTCAGGAGAAAATGGGGAACAACTTATGGGGTGCTTTTCTCCTGTTACCCCTTATGAAAATGAAAAATTTGGGGCTAAAGCAACATTTTATTGGAAGAAATGAAACTTTTCATTTTCACAGCCAAATGTTTCCAAATTCCGTAAAACGCTTAGGGGGTCAAAGTGGTCAGCACCCCCCTTAATATATTCTTTGAAGGGTGTAGTTTCCAAAATCGGGTCACTTTTTGAGGGTTTCCACTGTAGGGGTACGTCAGGGTCTCTCAATTACAAAATGGTGCCTAAAAGCCATTCTAGCAAAATCTGCCTCCAAAATCCGTATGGCGCTCCTTTCCTTATGACCACAGCCACAAACCCATAGAGACGTTTACCACCACATATGGGGTATTTCTGTAAACTGCAGAATCAGAGCAATGTATATTGAGGTTTAGTTTGCTGTTAAACCTTGCAGTGTTGCAAGAAAAAAATTAACATGAATAATCTACCAAAAAAGTGAAATTTTGAAATTTCACCCCCATTTTCCTTTAATTCTTGTGGAACACCTCAAGGGTTAAACTTTGTAACATCAGTTTTTTTATCATTTGAGGGGTGTAGTTTCTAAAACCCCCTCAAAATCCCCTTTATATCTGAATTGGTGCTTAAAAAAATGGTTTTGGAAATTTTGTTGAAAATTTGAAAAATGGCTTCTAAACTTCTAAGGCTTCTAACGTCCCAAAAAAGTAAAATGATGCCAACATAAAGTAGACATATGGGGAATGTAAAATAATAACTATTTTTGGAGGTATTACTATGTATTTTGAAAGTAGAAAAATTAAAATTTGCAAATTTTTCAGAAATTTTGCTAAATTTGTTATTTTTTATAAATAAAAATGAAATATTTTGCCACAAATTTACTACTGTCATGAAGCACAATATGTGACGAGAAAACAATCTCAGAATGGCCTGGATAAGTAAAAGCGTTCCAAAGTAATTACCACATGAAGTGACATGTCAGATTAGCAAAAAAATGGCCTGGGCAGGAAGGTGAAAACAGGCCCAGGGTAGAAGGGGTTAAAACAGGTAGTAATGCCTCATAAAAATAGTTATCAGTCATCATTCCCCTTATGTCTAATTTATGTTGGCATCATTTCGTAAATGTCATTTTACTTTTTTAGGACGTTAGAAGGCTTATAAAAGTTTAGAAGCCATTATTCAAATTTCCAACAAAAATTACAAAACCATTTTTTAAGCACCAATTCAGATATAAAGGGGCTTACGTAATGGAAACCACCCATAAATGACCCCATTTTAGAAACTACACCCCTTTTGTTAACCATTTAGGTGTTCTACAAGAATTAAAGGTAATTGGAGACTAAATTTCAAAATTTCTCATTTTTTAAGCAGATTTTTCATGTTAATCATTTTTTTTCTTGCAACACAGAAAGGGTTAATAGCAAACTAAACCTCAATATACATTACTCTGATTCTGCAATTTAAAGAAATACCCCATATGTGGTGGTAAACTGCTCTATGGGCATGTGGCTGTGGTCAGAAGGAAAGGAGTGCCATACAGATTTTGGAGGCAGATTTTTCTAGAATGGTTTTTAGGCACCATTTTGTAATTGAGAGACCCTGACGTACCCCTACAGTGGAAACCCTCAAAAACTGACCCCATGTTGGAAACTACATTTTTTAAAGAATATATTAAAAGGGTGTACTGACAACTTTGACCCCCTAAATGTTTTACGGAATTTGGAAACGCTTGGCTGTGAAAATGAAGTTTCACTTCTTCCAATAAAATGTTGCTTTAGCCCCAATTTTTCATTTTCACAAGGGGAAAGGAGAAAAGCACCCAATAATTTGTTACCCATTTTCTCCTGAATACGGCAACACCCCATATGTGGTGGTAAACTGCTGTTGGGACACAGAGTAGGATTCAGAACAGAAGGAGCTCCATATGGATTTTGCAGCACAGATTTTGATGGATTGGTTTGAGGGTGCCATTGGTTTTTATTTTTTGAGTTATTGTCTTATGTGGGGGCTCATGTTTTGCGGGATGAGGTGATGTTTTCATTGGTACCATTTTGGGGTACATAAGACTTTGATCGCTTTGCGTTACACTTTTTGAGAGACAAGATTTTTTTAAAGTTTTGTTTACAGCATTCGCCTGAGGGGGCATATAATGTGATATTTTTAGAGCACAAGTTGATACGAACGCAGCAATACCCAATACGTCTAACATTATTATTTTTGTTAGGTTTTACACATTAGATGCATTTTTTAACCAAATTAAATCTTGTTTTTGTGTTGCCATTTTTTGAGAGCCATTTTTTTTATTTTTTGGGCGATTGTCTTAGTTAGGGTCTCATTTTTGGCGGGAAGAGATGGCGGTTTCATTGGCACCATTTTGGGGTACATACGCCTTTTCGATTGTTTGGTGTTACACTTTTTGTGGAAGAAGGTGACCAAAAAATTGCAGTTTGGGCACTATTTGTTTTTACTGCGTTCACCTGGCGGGGTGGATCATGTGATATTTTTATAGAGCCGGTCGATACGGACGCGGTGATACCTAATGTGTAATTTTTTTTTTTTTTTACTTTATTTTGGGAAAAGGGTGCTTTTTTTTCTTTTTACTTGAAACTTTTATTTTTTTAAAGCTTTATTTTTTTTTACTTTTTTTTTGCACTTTATTTTTTGTCCCACTCTGGGACTTTTGGGGGGGTCTGATCGCCTTTACAATGCATTACAATACTTCTGTATTGTAATGCATTGGCTGGCCGTGACATATCGCGGTGTTCGTGTGCTCGAGCGCAATGCTGTGAAACTGTGCCTGCTGCCAGAGCACAAGAAACATACTCATCCACAATACTTCGCTTCACGTCTCAGTTTGCAGGGCGGCGTAGGACACCACTCTTGAAGCCACACCAGTGCGACCAGGTGGTCGGTTGGATTGCAGCAGATAATGCTTCCAGTATGTTAAGCACCACCCTGTGTTTCACAAAGTCCAGTCTCAGTAACCATGAGTCTGGTCAACAGAATCTTCACCCTGATCCTCCTTCCTCCCACCATGGAGAGTCTTGGCAAACAAGTGATCCCACTCGGATATTCCGAGGAACTCTTTACATCACCATTCCTTGATTTGGACCTCTTGCCAAGACCGCTTGCAGAGGGACATGAGGAGATCTCGTGCACCGATTCACAAAATCTTGAGCATCCACAGTCAGAAGATGACGGTGGGGAACGGCAAATAGTATCTCATGAGGTTGATGATGATGAGACACAGTTGCCAATAAGTCAACGGCAATTAGTGTCTCAAGAGGTTCATGATGAAGATGAGACACAGTTGTCAATAAGTGAGGTTCTTGTTAAGTCAACAAGTCAGAAGGACCAGAGTAAGGAAGTGGAAAAGGAAGTGGTGGACGATAAAATCACTGACCCAACCTGGGAAGGTGGCAAGCCGAGCGAGGACAGCAGTACAGAGGGGGAGGGATCCGCAGCACCGCAACAGGCTTGAAGAGGCAGTTGGGTGGCCACAGGGAGAAGGCTGGCCACACTAGACAGGCCCGCAACTGTTCCCTGGAGCACCCCTTTGCGGCGATCTCCCTTGGCAAGGGGTAGGTGTTCCGCAGTCTGGCACTTTTTTGAGTAAAGTGCAGACAATAAAAGAATTGTCATATGTAACTTGTGCCGTACCAAAATGAGCAGGGGCATGAACACTAGCAACCTGACCACAACCAGCAGCTCCACCACATGGTATCAAAGCACCCTAATAGGTGGGCCGAACCCCTGGGTCCACAATCAGTGTCTGCTGGTGACACCACTGCCTCCACTGTGTTACGTGCTGGCCAATCCCCTGTCCAAGACGCAGGCACGGATGCCTCCCACCTGGACCTTAGCAGGCACCATCAGTGAGCACATCCACTTCTGTATCCGAGCGTATGTCCATAGCCCAGGCCTTTGAACCAGGGCTGTGGAGTCGGTAAGCCAAAGCCCCGACTCCAACTCCTCAATTTCCCCTGACTCCGACTCCGGACTCCCTCATACATGGAGCATGTTTAAGTGATAACTTTAAACAAATTTGCATAAAATCAATAGTACAGATAAGTCATGACAAAAACAGTTTGTAATCTATCAGGCTTCTCTGGGTACAGCTCACTAAGGGCCTGATCAGAGGCGTAGCTAGAGGTTCAGCACATGGGGGGGGGGCGAAACATACTTGAGTGGGCCCCCCACTTATTGGCTTCCCAAACGCACGTTTCCAACTTCACAGGCACATACTACTAGTTGTGGTTATAATACTGTATTAGCAAGATGACTATATAAACTACTAGATCATCTACGCTGTTAAGAACAGTACAATAGACTTTCTACATACCCTACTCTAAATACTCTACCACATAATGCAGTAAAATATAGGATTAATAGGAGTAAAAAAAGGGGACTCCTATGTTAAAGGAAATCTGTCCCCAGCTTTTACATCACTAAACTAACAGTCCCTTGCCCCCATTAGACCTCAGATCGGCTTAATGTACCCCCATCAGACCTCAGATCGGCAGAATGTACCCCCATCAGACCTCAGATCGGCAGAATGTACCCCTATCAGACCTCAGATCGGCAGAATGTACCCCCATCAGACCTCAGATCGGCAGAATGTACCCCCATCAGACCTCAGATCAGCAGAATGTACCCCCATCAGACCTCAGATCAGCAGAATGTACCCCCATCAGACCTCAGATCAGCAGAATGTACCCCCATCAGACCTCAGATCAGCAGAATGTACCCCCATCAGACCTCAGATCAGCAGAATGTGCCCCCATCAGACCTCAGATCGGCTTAATGTGCCCCCATCAGACTCCATAATGGAAGCGCTCACTTGTATTCGCCTGATTGTACTAAGGCCATCCCTGCTGGGCCCCCCCAGAGGTATTGGGCCCGGAGAATCGCCTCCCCTGCCCCCCCCCCCCCCCAGTAGCTACGCCTCTGGGCCTGATGTATGCAAACTGTCTAGATCTAAGACTTTTTTGTTGTTGCCCATAGCAACCAGAGATCCCCTTTCATTTCTCCAGAGCTCTGTATGAAATGAAAGAGGAGCTCTGATTGGTGTCTTCTACACCTAGACAGTTTTCATACATAAGGCTCTAGGTGTTTTACATCAGCAGCAGATAGAAGCCATGAGAGCAGCTAACCTCTCCAAACATGAGCTCAGAGGAAACATAAAGCATACAGAGAGAACATGAACTGGACATAAAGGGCAGTACACAGTCATCTCAACTAAAAGCCTAAATCCTTAGATCAGGAACAGAACAGACATTTATAGGACATTTCATCATTTTCACAAATTCTTATAAAAATATATTCAGCACTTATTGCACTGAACTAAATGTACTAATTCATTATATATTTTAGGAGTCAGAGTCGGTCCATTTTATACCGACTCCACCAAAATGGTGACCGACTCCGACTACACAGCCCTGCTTTGAACGAAAGCACAAATACCCAGCCACCCACCCACAGGCCATAGCACTAAATGTGCACCTTTCCAAAATGCTGGCCCTGGAAATGTTGCCATTTAGGCTTGTGGACACTGAGGCTTTCCGCAGCCGCCACTAGTTTTCCCGATGCGCCGTCCCTGCCTTACACCAGCATGTGTCCTTTAACATCACCCATGCCCTGACCAATGCAGTTACTGGGAAGGTCCACTTAACAACTGACACATGGACAGGTGCTTTTGGCCAGGGATGCTACATTTCCCTGACGGCACTACGGGCCCTACTTTCATCAGGATTTCCTCCATTCTCATCTTGCAGCACACTGCCATCAGTCAATAGCTGAAAGCAGTATCGCACTGCAGTAGGGAAGCAGCAACACGCTGTGCTGAAACTGATTTATTAGGTGACAAACAGCACACTGCCGCAGAGCTGTGGAATGGTATAAGGGACCAGACTGAGCTGTGGCTCTCGCCACTCAACCTACAACCAGGCATGGCTGTGTCTGATAATGGCCATAACTTGGTGGCGGCTTTGGAACTTGGCAAGCTCACACACATACCATGCCTAGCCCACGTGTTCAACTTAGTGGTTCAGCGGT
Source organism: Rhinella marina (assembly GCA_900303285.1). Lineage (NCBI taxonomy): Eukaryota > Metazoa > Chordata > Amphibia > Anura > Bufonidae > Rhinella > Rhinella marina. The sequence continues at coordinate 285,228 of ONZH01003632.1, read as the reverse complement.
TTCTCAACACCTACCCCATTTTGCCTGAGCTACTGGTGAAGGTGCGCTGCATGTGTGCCCATTTCTGAAAGTAATCTACAGCTGCCGCCGGTCTGGCAATGCTGCAGCAGTGCTTCCAATTGCCAGCTCACCGACTGTTGTGCGACGTGAGCACGCGCTGGAACTCCACATTCCACATGTTGGTCAGGCTTTGCGAACAGCAGAGGGCAGTAGTGGAATACCAGCTGCAACATGCCTGTCTCCTTTCCAGTCAGCTTCAGCTCTTCACAAGCGTCGAGTGGGCATGGATGTCTGACATCTGTGAGGTTTTACGCAACTTAGCGGTGATGCCATTATCAGCCTAACCATCCCACTACTGAAACGTTCGTTGCTCACAATTAAGGCGGACGCTTTGCATGTGGAAGAGGTGGAGATGGGGGAAATAAAGTACACAGGGTGATAACCAGACCACCCTCAGTTCATCTTCTCAGCGCAAATTGGATGATAATGAGGAGGAGCAGGAGACAGTTTCCTCCACTACAGAGGGTAGTACCCATAGCAGGTTTATTCCATCTGGTCAGTGTGGATGGGCCAAAGAGGATGAGGAGTTTGCTGTCCTCACGAGGTGGATAACTCTCAAAGTCTTGTCTGTTTGGACTCTGGGACACATGCAATTAATGAAGAAAAAAGCAAAAAGCAACGGCACTGCTACTAGTCCCTCTTCAAAGGGGGGGTCGAGCGCACACTGATGGCTGTTGCGGGCATACACACGCTGACTCCGATGCTCTGTCCTTCACATGCTAAACATATCCAAATTCCACAAACAAAAAGACAAAGAGGACAGCACTCACTGGCTTCTTTTGAACTTCTTAATTCTTTATTACGAAGTACTCACATAGTGATGAGCGGGCGGACGCTACACACCACATGGAGCAAAGCAGCGACGGCCATTTCGCGCACTCGCACTTCCTCAGGCCGCTATGTCATGACGAAATGCGCATCATCTCCTCCTATATAGTAACCAATAGTCACCATGGAAACCACCAAGCGACTGATTAGTCAATCACAACATCTACATTAAAAAACTCTTTGCAAAGTATAAAAACACATCTTTAGTCTCCTACGAAAAAGCTCAAATCATTCCTATCATTGGAATCATTGGAATGGTGTCGGTCTCCTCCTTTTACCAGGTATGTCACCAGTTCTATGCCTGAGAAACTCAAGCAACTCACATCACCTGCGTGTTCTTCTCTAACATGTTGAATAAGACGTGGGCAACCCATTTTGGAGGAAATAGAATTAATATGTTCCCTGAATCATTTGTACATACATCTATATAGAAACGGCCAAAGCGGCACAAAATGATGTATACTACGTACTTGCTTTTACAGGTAATGAAATCTCTAACCTTGTGATGTAACCCTCCAAAATTCAGGTGCTTGTACTGCGGATTATATTTACAAAATGAACAGCTGCCACACCTATGGTTACCTTTTGGTACTAATTCTCTCAACACGTTTCTCTACAAAACAGCTTCTAACAATCTTGTCCCTTATAGTATGACTCCTTCTGAAAGCAATCAAAGGTTTATTTTCAGTGAAACTACTCAAACCACTATCCTTTTCTAAAATCGCCCAGTTATTCATGATGGCTTTGCGGATGACATATGCCATATGGCTAAATTTGAAAGAAAAGGTTGTCCTTCTGTTTAACTATCACCCCTTCCCTTCTCTCTCGATAACTCATTCTGGGTGAAAGTGGAGGCCTTTCTCATGGCCTCATTCAGCAAATCTATTGGATATCCCCTTTTCAATAATCTACATTTCAATTCCACTGCTTTTGACATATAGCCCTCTTCTGTATTGTTGAATTAACCATAAGGGACAGCTTTCTTCACGCTTTCTGGATGGAAGCTACCATAGTGCAGCAAGGAGTTGGTCGCGGTGGGTTTTCTATATCCCACCGTGACCAACTCATCGCCCATCACTCTGACACACATGGCTGACTATGTTATGCTGCCTCTCACGTTATATGCATTTTGGCCAACACCGATTACTGGTGGTTCACCCTTCTCGACCCCCGCTACAAAGAGAACTTCTCATCTCTCATTCCTGTGGCGGCAGAGGACGTAGTTCCTTGGGCGAACGGGCGACAGAGTCAGGGCGACAGAGTCAGGGCGACAGAGTCAGGGCGACAGAGTCAGGGCGACAGAGTCAGGGCGACAGAGTCAGGGCGACAGAGTCAGGGCGACAGAGTCAGGGCGACACTCTTCAAGGCCTGGGACAGTTTCATGACACTCCGCCAGAACCCGTAACCTGATGCGTGGCCTAGTGTCACAAGGAGGGAAAAGTTTTGGAAGATGGTGAAGGAGTACGTAGCTGATCATGTCAGCATCCTCAGTGATCCCTCAGTGCCTTACAACTATTGGGTGTCCAAGCTGAACACGTGGCACAAACTGGCACACTACACCTTGGAGGAGCTGGTCTGCCCTGCCGCCAGCGTTTTTTGTCAGAGCGGGTATTTAATGCTGCTGGGGGCATAACAACTGATAAGCGCATCCACCTGAAAATGCTGACAGGTTGACGCTTATCAAAATGAACAAAGCCTGGATTGCCCCCGATTTCTCTACTCCTGCAGAGGAAAGCAGCTGAACATAAAGGCACTTCAAATATGGCTTTTATGGTGTATTGAATACACTGTATTCCCATACACCCCTTCCACCACAAAAAAGGGTATATAGTTCAAAGTTTCTTCCTTTTCTCAAAGTCCTCCTCCTCCACCATATAAACATGCTTATTAGGATGCCCTCGCCCCTAATTTTTTTAGAGGGTCAGCTCAGCAGCAGACCCTCACCCCTAATGTTTTAGTAATGTTTAGAGTGATGGGGGGGGGGGTTGCAGAGAGCGACGAGGAGAAAGCAAAGCTACAAAATATTTTTTTCTCCACTGTATTTACTGAGGAAAATTAACTGTCAGATGAAATGCAGAATACAAAAGTAAATTCCCCATTAACCCCTTAATGACTGGGCCATTTTGTACCTTCGTGACCAGGCTTATTTTTGAAAATCTGACATGTATTACTTTATGTGGTAATAACTTTGGAACACTTACTTATCCAAGCCATTCTGAGATTGTTTTCTTGTGACACCGGAGCGGAGGCGCGGCGCAGGACAGGTGAGAGAGGGACAGGGGCACGCTGGGCTGGCCCGAGGTCTGAAGGGGGCACGCTGGGCTGGCCCGAGGTCTGAAGGGGGCACGCTGGGCTGGCCCGAGGTCTGAAGGGGGCACGCTGGGCTGGCCCGAGGTCTGAAGGGGGCACGCTGGGCTGGCCCGAGGTCTGAAGGGGGCACGCTGGGCTGGCCCGAGGTCTGAAGGGGGCACGCTGGGCTGGCCCGAGGTCTGAAGGGGGCACGCTGGGCTGGCCCGAGGTCTGAAGGGGCACGCTGGGCTGGCCCGAGGTCTGAAGGGGGCACGCTGGGCTGGCCCGAGGTCTGAAGGGGGCACGCTGGGCTGGCCCGAGGTCTGAAGGGGGCACGCTGGGCTGGCCCGAGGTCTGAAGGGGGCACGCTGGGCTGGCCCGAGGTCTGATGGGGGCACGCTGGGCTGGCCCGAGGTCTGATGGGGCACGCTGGGCTGGCCCGAGGTCTGATGGGGGCACGCTGGGCTGGCCCGAGGTCTGATGGGGGCACGCTGGGCTGGCCCGAGGTCTGATGGGGGCACGCTGGGCTGGCCCGAGGTCTGATGGGGGCACGCTGGGCTGATCCGAGGTCTGATGGGGGCACGCTGGGCTGATCCGAGGTCTGATGGGGCCAATAATTATTAAATAAAAAGTAAAAAAAAAAAAAAAACAAAACCCACCAATATATTAATATATATACAACCGTGTGAACGTGCCAGCATCTATTCCGCAATTTTGCAGAATAGATACGGCTGCATTCACTTAAATGGGCGGCTTGTGAAGTTGCCTAGCCGCGGCTCCGCAAGAAATTATAGAAAATGACCTATTTTTATCCGCAACAGAAGACAAGAACAGGCATTTTGATCAGGACGCCCGGCCATGTTCGGCAAATTGCGGAATTCCGGGCGGCATCCGTGGTATTGCAGATCCGTATTTTTGCGGATCCACAATTCTACGGCCGTCTGAATGGCCCATTAATCACCCCTTTTCTCAATTTTACATATAAAATATATTAATAAATGTCCAAAAAGTCCAAACTATTAAAATATAAAAAAAAGATCCTATACAGTAAACATGTAAAAGAAAAATAATTAAATAAAACCTCACAATTCACTATGTTTTAGTCACCTTGTCCCCCCAAAAAAATAGGATAGGACAGTTCTATTAAGGGCCGTACGTTATAATTTTATGTATTTAAATTTGGCGCCTAAAAATTTTATTTGGCTCCTAAATTTTTCAGGTTAGGAGCCAATGGCTCCTTGGTTTTTTGTTTTAGTCTGGAGCACTGTCCCATTTTGGAAACTACACACCTCAAGTTACTTAACACTGATTTTACAAACTTTGTTAACCCTTTAGGTATTCCACGTATTCCAAACAAAACTCAATATTTATTACCCTGATTCTGGGATTTATAGAAACACCCCACATATGGTGGTAAACAGCTGTATGGGTGCATGGCAGGGCGCAGAAGGAAAGGAACGCCATATGATTTTTGGAAGGCAGATTTTGCTGAAATGGTTTTTAGACACCATGTCCCATTTGAAGCCCCCAGATCCACCCTATAGTACAATCAAAAAGTGACCCTATTTTGGAAACTACGGGATAAGATGACAGTGTTATTGGTACTATTTTGGGATACATATGATTTTTAATCGCTCTATATTAATTTTTTTTGTGAGGCAAGGTAACCAAAGAATGGATGCTTTGGCACTGTATTTATTTTTTGTTTTTTACAATGTTCATCTGACAGGTTAGATCATGTGCTATTTTTATAGAGCAGGTTACGTACGCGATGATATCAAACATGTCTACTTTGTTTGTTTGTTTCAGTTTTACATAAAGCAGTTTTGAGAAAAAAATATGTTTTTGGGTCTCCATTTTCTGAATGCCATATCTTTTTTATTTTTCTGCCGATCGTCTTGTGCAGGGGCTCATTTTTTGCAGGAACAGTTGACATTTTTATTGATACCATTTTGGGGTATATAGGATTTTTTGATCATTCATTATTACACTTTTTGGGGCAAGGTGACCTAAAAATTGGTAATTTTGGCACCGTTTTTATTTATTCATTTTTACTGTGTTCACCTGTGGGGTTAGGTCATGTAAGATTTTTGTAGAGCAGGTTGTTACGGACGTGGCAAGGCAATGCCTAACATATATACTTTTTTTTATTTAAGTTTTACACAATAATATTTTTGAAACAAAAAAAAATCATGTTTTAGTGTCTTCATAGTCTACGAGCTGTAGTTTTTTTTTAATTTTTGGGGCAATTGTCTCAGGTAGGGGCTAATTTTTTGCGGGATGGGGTGACGGTTAGATTTGTACTATTTTGGGGGGCATACACCTTTTTGATCGCTTGGTATTATACTTTTTGTGATGTAAGGTAACAAAAAAAATGGCTTTTTTGACACCGTTTTAATTTTTACTTGTTCACCTGGTTGGTGAGCTGGTTGTTACGGATGTGTTGATACCAAACATGTTTAGAGTATGTTATTTTACTTATTTTTACTCAATTATAAATGTGCTTATATGGGAAAATTTTTTTTTTTTTACTTTTTTCATCATTTACTTTTTTAACTCAGACCCACTTGGTTCTTGAAGATCCAGTGGGTCTGATGCCTCTACAATACACTGCAGTACACTGTATAGTGTACTGCAGTGTATTTTCAGTCACACTAAGCCTGATCAGGCTCCTGCCTTTAGCAGAAGCTTGGTCAGGCTAGTTATACCATGGCAAGCCAGATGCCTGTGAAGGCATCCAGTTGCCATGGTAACCATCGGGGCGCTGCCACAGTACAGCAGCAGCCCGATGGGAGGGGGGGAGGGAAGTAGGGAGCTTCCTCCCTCTATTCTGATCAAAGCATCGGGACGCTGCCACAGCGTCCTCCCTGTTAACCCCTTCCATACCGCGGTCCCTACGGCGCTGGAATGGAAGGGGTTAAATGGCCGACATCACTGCCAGCACCGATGTCGGCCGTTACAGTAGATTGTCAGCTGTATGTGCGGGGTATTGTGACAACCCTACGATTAGGGTTAGAAGGCCTGAAGGCCCACAGCACGTTAATCCCTGCTAAGAGGCAGCAGGAGCAAAAATACATGTAACTGTTGAATTTTCGCTTTGGCTGCCTCTCAGCAGGGGTTAACGTGGTGTGGCCGGATTCGCGGCCCGCCCCCATTACAGTGAATATGGGCCGGAGCACGGTTCCGGCCCCACACGTGTACCTGCGGCAGCGCGGATCCGGGCTGCCGCTAGTGTAGATGTAGCCTTAGGCCATTATTTCATGATTTTTGACAGCTGCTGCACCACAGAGGAGCCGCTCTCACCGTCCTCCACCCCAGCGAGAGAGGACCCCACCTGCCCCTCCAACACCACCAGCCCAACTTCCAGAGGTAGAAGGTAGGTAAAAAAAAAAGTGGAATGGGTGGACCTTCTGTTTTCAAAATATGAGCTAAATGTATGTTTTATCTTTGGTAGCTCCAACCGACAGGGAGCAGTTTTCCCCTGGACCATGGGAAGACCACGCCGTATGGGTGTCCAGTAAGTACTACAAAAGGCTCAGTCAGTACCGAATACATGTCACAGAATAAGTCGCTCCAGTACATTAAAGTTTAGATTCTTTTTGTGGGACAACCACTGTAACTCGATCATACAAACTAAGTACATAACTGTTTCCACCCCTACAGACATCCCCACTGACTTCGAAGTGGAGGCTGGATTACGGCTCCAGGCTCCACGCTGCCTCCCGACTCATTTGTGGGCCTGCAGCTGGCGCTGCAAGACCTGTAGGGCATGATGGCCCAACGTCGGCAAAGGCCGGCGTAATCTTATTTTTTTGTTCCTTTCTTTTATTATATTATTTATTTGTTAAAAAGAAGTTTTTATTTATTACTAAAATATTCTTGAAAAACCTGTGTTTCGAGTGTTGTGTTAAACCTTTAACACCTTCCTGATCCTGACATATTAATGAACACAGAGGTGTCTGCCAGCAAAAGTATTTCTACATTACATACACTCCTGTTCACTGATTACAATTGACAGACAGAAAAATAAAAAAGGCTTGGCTTGTTTGGGCAACAAGCCTGTACATTCTACCTTAACATAGGCAGTGAAAATTATATATGAGCTTTTTATGGCTTCCCCGGAGGTGGAGGTAGACAACAGTGTTTGGTTTTGAAATAGGGTTTTGGAGACTTCGGGTTCGCACAGCCCATGACATGACACAAGACATTTGGCTGTAAAATTATCGCCCGGCTGACAGCAACAGTAGGAAGACACTCAGACTATTCTGCCCTACAAGGCCTGATCTAATCACCACCAGCATCAGCAAGAGAAGTATGAAATTCGGATGTAATCCAGCCTCTATTCATTTTTATAAAGGTATTTTTTTTAACACTGCCCGGTGACAGATTTGTCCTTTTGGGTGTCACCCCCCAGCGGCACTTGAGGCTGGGCAGGAAAGAAGCCCTAGTGCGTAGTGGGACAGTTCTGGCCACTGTTGGCCTCAGGGAGGCTGTCCTCTATAACCGCCGGATTATAAGGTGGGCTTCAGTGGCTTCTTTTTTTAGAAAGTGCAGATGGGACACCACTAGGAGGTAGGGCTGGGCAATTAATCAAATTCGATTATTTTGCCCATTGCAAGCCTCACAATTTTGTTTTTTAGGAAAATCGTGAATTCGATTTTCCTAAAATGGCGCCCGACATATAAAATAAAAAATATATCTCACCTGTCCTGCGCCGCGGCTCCGCTCCGGTGTCCGGCGCTCCTCTTCTTTTCCAGGGCTGCGCTGCACTGCACTGCACTGTCCTGACCGCGTACAGCGTCAGGACGTAGTGCGCGCACTCTGACCTGACGTTGCATGCAGTCAGGTGAAAGTGCAGCGCTGGAAGAAGAAGAGGGGCGCCGGACGTGGAGCGGAGCCGCGGCGCGGGACAGGTGAGAGATTTTTTTTTTTTATTATGATGGTGGCTGCTCCGAGGTCGGGAGGGGGCACAGTGGGCTGCTCCGAGGTCTGATGGGGGCACAGTGGGCTGCTCCGAGGTCTGATGGGGGCACAGTGGGCTGCTCCGAGGTCTGATGGGGGCACAGTGGGCTGATCTGAGGTCTGATGGGGGCACAGTAAGTTTTTTTTAATTTATTTTTTTTTATATTTTTACTAACATAAGAAAATCAAGATTTAAATCGTGAATCGTCCAAAATAAAAAAAAAAAAGATTTTTTTTTTTGGCCATATCGCCCAGCTCTACTAGGAGGGAACACTGAAGCCCGAGAGGTGGCAGAAAATGACGGGGTTTGCTTGAGTGGAATGGTGGAGCAGGACGAGTCTGACCATGGGCTACATATGGATACTGTATCAGCAGATGACAGCAGATCATCTGGCTGAGACTGAGATGTGCCATCCAGTCCACTACCTCATCTACTTTCTCCTCCACTACAATTTTGTGCCTCGGTGGGTTAGCCTGGTGGAACAACGGCCAAGTATTGCAAATACTACTAGTAGATGCTCTGGCTACAGGTCTTTTGGCACTGCTGCCCTGTGCCACCTTCTCCTTTTTTTTAAAGCTCAAAGTCTGGCTGGAACTGGACCCCTTTTGCTTATCCATTCCAGATATTTTTCAATTCACTCTGTGGCCCTGCAGCTGGTCTTTGTCCCTATATCTCACTGTCTCTCCCTATCTCTCTCTCCCTGCTTGATTAAATACTTAGCCCTGAACTGGCCCTGCAATTGCCCTGCAGTATCCCTGATATGTATAATATGGATTCCCGGAGCTATTATATCACATTTTCACAAAACAGGTCTTAGAAGTTCACACACAGTGCTTCTGCTTGTCTCAGCAGTCGCAGCAGAAGTGATGCATCACTGGCTTACCGAGCCTGAGCCATTTAGAGCAAGCCCTGCCCACTAGGTCAGGTGACCGCTTTCTTCCCGGGCTTTTGCGCAAGATAAACGAACTAACAGTAAAAGTTCGCAAATGAATTGAATTCGTATGCAACAGCGTTTACAGTTACTTATACGCAGCAATAGCGTATAATTTATAGGACAAACTACGTAGTGAATGTGAACAAAGCCGAAGCGAATCACCTAATATTCAGATTCGCTTCGCAGCTAAAAATTCCCAAGATTCGATACAAGTCAACAAATCGATTCGCTCATCTCTAATGTCTATATGTTTCGGACTCCACAATTTTGGTCCTGACTTATGACAAGTTACATTTCAAATGACCTTCCCTATATAGCTGTGAACAACCAATCACACTCCTAATTGGAGTCACATGTTACACAGGGAAGGCAACATGCAAAACATGGACTTAAAAAACCAATGATCAAACGAAAAAAAATCAATTTTTTTTTTCTTAATAAATTAAAACTTTATATATATATATATATATATATATATATATATATATATATATATAAAATTGTGCTGAAAAACAATGATGTGATATACAAAATCCTATTAATAATAAAAATTATCGATATTGCAGAACCACATCATATTTTCTGTTCAGGCCAGAGGGAGAGCAAGTCCCTAATTCTTTTTACACTATTTAGACATAAAAAACCTATCCATATGGGGTATCCTTGTAATAATACTGACCCAGAGAATGAAGGGCATGGGACAGTTTTGCTGCAAACGGAACGCAGTGGGAACAAAACATGTAAAACTGTGGCGGAATTGCGTTTTTTTTCCCCCCACATCCCACTACATTATATGTCATAATTAATCATGACATTAAAAAGTACAACTTGCCCTGCAAAAAATAAGCCCTCATACAGTTACATGAACGGAAATATTTAAAAAAGTTATGGCTCAAGGAAGAAAAAATAAAACCACAAAAACGAAAAAAAAAAAAAAAAACGCCAGTATCCTAAGGGTTATGGGCTAAACGTCTGGACAACCTCAAAGTCAGACTGGCAGAGGGACACCCAGCTGACTGGCTGTTCAGGAGTAGCTCTGCTGCCACAACCTCACAACTCCCTCGTTTATGTAAGGGACAAAGCTAGTTACTGAGTCAGATGCTGGTCTGAAGGTCCTGGAGGAGCACCTGAGGGTCACCCAGTGACTGCGAGCTGCAAATGGCCTAATGTTTTTGCAAACAGGATGTCTTTCAATACAGGGTTTTGTACGCTGAGACTGGCGGGTAGAATATACCCTCATAAACTGTAAAAGATTCAAACTGCGCTCGTTACCTCCGATACACAATGACTGCGTCAGACAAAACCTGATTTCTTAAAGACGTAACAGGATCCATGAACCCAAAACAGGCACACACGCTCTATATAGACATATTTTTTTTTTAGACCTATACCATACCGTTTGCCATCTTTTCCCAGAGCACGACAAGCTCACATCAGAAACGGAATTCCCGCCAGGGTAAAGATAGTGACGTAAGAAGTAGGTGTGACACAATGTTAGTGTCCACGCTTCATCCACGGCACGGACCTGCTGAGGTCACACCATCATGTGACATTCTTAAGTCACGTGCGTCGGAAGGCAGAAGACGCACCTGTGTGTACTGTAGAGGTGCTGAGGGTAGGGGGTGGATTCTGTGTAATATTGTATGCCGAGAGAGGGGGAAGAAGGAGTGACATTGTATTGGGGTGGGGGGTGCAGTGTAAAATTGTTTGCTGGGGGGGGGGGGGTACTGGGTGGGATTGTATGCGGGGGGTTGTATGGTGAGACTCATTTGCATATTAATAAAATGCTGGATTTCTCTTAATTGGATCAGAAATGAAGGCCATGTGTGTATCAACGTGACGTGCCTGCAGTGCTGAGTAATGAGTTTACTATGAGTTCACACTTCTGTGCTGCAGCCGTGCCCTTGTTGCCGACTGTTCACCGCAGGGTCTGCAGAACATCACCAGTAGAGATGAGCGTACTCGGGAGCAATTTTCGAGTAGTAGCGTACGCATTTTATAATCTGTACGCTAATGCATACGCATCTTATAATCTGTACACTAATGCGTACGCATCTTATAAATTTGTACGCTAATGCGTACAAATTACAAGATGTGTACGCATTAGCGTACAGATTAGAAGATGCGTACGCTACTACTCGTAAATTGCTCCCGAGTACGCTCGGCCAAGCATGCTCGCTCATCTCTAATCACCAGCCATCTGAATGCTGCATCGTGGTGTGGACCCGTTGACTTGAATGGGTCCATGATCTGTAAGATGTGGTCAAAGATAGGACTTGTTTGTAACATCGACACAGAGGCCACATGTGTGAATAAGGCCTAATCCTGCTTACAGACTGCCGGTAACATAAAGGCTGCTATCTGTATGGGGTGACTACATTTTATTTAACATGCAGGTTGCTATCAGTACGTGGAGAGCACATTATATATAACATACAGGCTGCTATCTGTACAGGGAGAACATATATGTAACATACAGGCTGCTATCTGTACGGGGAGACCACACTTTGTTACATGGTTTTACTGAATAAAATATGTCTCTGTGTCTGATATTTATTTGTATATATTTTTACTGTATATGTGAAATCTTGGAAAAGACTTGGAAAGTATAATTTGTAATTGGATTGAAAAATTAAAAGAATTAAATGTATTTACGGTAGTCTTGAGAATAGACGTCTAAGGCTACTTTCACACTAGCGTTATGGAATTCCGGTATTGAGCTCCGTCATAGGGGCTCAATACCGGAATAAAACGCTTCCGTTTTGTCCCCATTCATTGTCAATGGGGACAAAACTGAACTGAAGACAACGGAATGCTCCTGAAAGCATTCCGTTCAGTCTTCAGACCGGAGAGCAAACCGCAACATGTTGCGGTTTGCTCTCCGTACTAGTTATCCGCACCTAAACGGATCCGGAATGACCCCCAATGCAAGTCAATGGGGACGGATCCGTTAGGTGTGGACACACTTGTAAACGGATCCGTCCTCCATTGACTTTCAATAGAGGTTATTCCGGATCCGTTTAAACGCTAATACAACCGGATCCGGAATTACGGATCCACAAGGTTGTATTACTCAGTACGGATCCGGCGGGTGAAGGGACCCGCCGGATCCGTACTAACGCTAGTGTGAAAGAGGCCTTAGGAGGAGAACATGATTTAGTTATACAAATATATAAATGGGCCATACAAAAAATACTATGAAAAGCTGTTCCATGTAAAATGCCCTCAAAAAACAAGGCACTGCCACCGACTGGAGAAAAAAAAGTTCAATCTCCAGAAGCTTCCTCAGGACGTGATCACAGTAACAGTGGACAGTTTTAAAAAGGGTGTAGATGAATTCTTAAACGTAAATAACATTAATGCTTATGAAAATGTGTAGAAATCTGAGTTTCACTTCCTTCTGAGATAAATATGTATTGAAGGGATTAGCTCTGGGACCACCATCTCCTGGGTTAGGCTACTTTTACACTAGCCTTTTCAATTTCGCTATCCATCATAGGATCTCAATAGCGGGGGAAAACGCTTTAGTTTTGTCCCCATTCATTGTCAATGGGAACAGAACGGAACGAAGCGGCGGACAGAATAACGCTGCAAGCATCTGTACATGATGAGGTGTGGAGCAAGATGGATCCATCATGACTCACAATGTAAGTCAAAGGGGACAGTTCAGTTTTCTCTGACACAATAGAAAACAGATCCGTCCCCCATTGTCTTTCAATGGTGTTCATGATGGATCCATCGGTGCTATATAAGACATAATCCAACCAGATCCATTCATGACAGATACATGCGGTTGTATTATAGTAACTAAAGCGTTTTTGCAGATCCATGATGGATCCGTAAAAAAACGTGTGAAAGTAGCCTTAGACGGTCTCTTTCTGGCAAACCAGCAACACATTTCACTCCAGCCCAAGGTAGTACAACTGGTTGCGACCAGTTTTATTTGCTTTTTAGGCAGTTCCAGAAAAATGAAAATAAAATCCTCAGCCGTTTGGCCCCTTACTAAACATAGGCCTCTTACCTAATGAGAGCTGTTCATACTGCCCAGCATCCCAAACTGTGTTATAGCAGCATAAAGAGAGCCATCAGCATCTGGACTCTCTGTAGTTATAAAGCAAAATCTCCACATATCAACTTTTTTTTAGGCTCTTTTCCTCTCTCTTTAGTGCAAATCCAAGAAAGCCAGTTTGGGAGGGGTCTTGTAACTGTACATGTGATATATATCTGGTCACTAGACAGGGGCGGATTGGGAACTCAAAGTGGCCCTGGAAAAAAAGGTAATAGTGGCCCCATGTTGTGGGTGGAACCAAATTAGCAGAAGGTGTGACCAAGCCAAATGGGCGGGGTCAAGACACCAGCCTATTTTGCACCTTAGTGACAGCATTTTTGTTATTTTTCTTCATCATGTCCCAAGAGAGTGCCTTTTTTATTTTCAAGCCAATGTAGCTATAACTCTCATATCTCCAGAACCACCAAAGAAATGAATGAAGCAGCTGCAAGTATGCCTGACAGGCCGCTCCATTTATTTCGGGGGCTCCATAGGGGCATTGCTTTTTTTTTCCCACCAAAACCTGGCTTAGTGCCATTCATAAATGACCCTTATTATTCCTGAAGATCTGAATGCACAGATTGCCATTAATTGAATGATGCAGTAAACTGCAAGTTTATAAAGGGTGCTGGCACATATAGTGGTTCTGCCGCATTTTTGGTGTGGCAAAAAAAATGCAACAATATACTTGCATTGATTGTGCGTTTTCTTCCAGTAAACACAACAGACCCAAATTACATTAATTTAACTGTAGTTTTAGTTAATGTAATTTAGTTTTGCTGTGTTTTTTTCCTTTTGCTGGACGAAAAAAATGCACCATAAATGCTAGTATATTGTTGCAAAAACTGTATGTGAGGTGCATTTTTTTTCTTTGCTGCACCAAAATGCACAGGCAACATCCTTGCGGTTGCTGCAGATGGATGCAGGCCCATTCAACTTGAATAGGTCTGGGATCCGTCCGCAGTGCAAAAAAATTGTGCATGTTTGAACACGTTCTTTTTTTTTTTTGCGATGCGGAGGCTCCATAGTGCTTTCGTGGGGCTCCGTTCCACATGACACTGAAGTGAATGGGTCCGCATCCGTGATGCGGTGCGCAAACGGCTGGTGACCGTATATTGCAGACCCGCTGTTTGGGGGCTGCAATATGGCCTGGCTGGCACACGGCCATGTGCATGAGCCCTTATACAACATAACAGCAGCAGTGAGTGTTACAGATGCAAAAACACCCACAGCTGCCTATACAGCTTTACTGCCACTATACAGGCAATCCACTGGAGTCCTCTATTACTCCAGGGGTCCTGGTGTGTATAGTGGAACTGACAATTATTTACCACTGACACAAGTGTAATGTCATTCTTATGCAGGACATTATCTTGTTCAGCTATGGCCAATTGATTGACAGCTGCTTCACCTCTCCCCCATTCCCCCCCTAACAACCCTTCCCTACTTTGAGGAGTCCGCAGCCCATAAAGATAAAGTGAATTAAATAAACATTGACCAAACAACTTCTAAACTAAACTACACACAATCAGACTCAGCTCTCAGCAGGGGGTCAGGAGAGGCAGCCCTTACTTCTTCCGTGCCGCTAGCTCTGTCTACAGGGCAGACGACTGCAGCTGCTCCATAAATCAGCGTCTGCTTCGTTCGGCACTGGAGTGAAGGGGGAGGAGCAGTGCTGGGCTCCTGCACTATCCCTCTCTCTGCTGTTCAGCCTGTGCGAGGCCATTGAAGCTCCACAGTATCCCTGTTGGTGGCTGCTGCTAAGTGAGGGGAGGAGCAGCAGCTTCAAAGTATTCCACCCACAGCAGGACCTGCGATATGAGGTACAGTCTGTCATACACATCTTAGGGTGCCGGCCCTGTGCGCACACAGTGCCAGCGGCCCCCAACATAGTAAAAGGCAATCAGCCCACCGGGAATCTTCCCGGCAGGGTACATTGCCAATCCGCCCCTGTCACTAGAGGTTTAGGGTTCAATAAAATGGCACTACCGGATGCATTTATACAGGATCCGGCAATACCAGATGATGCTGGATGCATTTTATTCAAATCCAGCATCCATTGATTTTAATTATAATTATTACTGGATCCAGCACTGTTGTTTGAAGCCAAGTATTTTGTCTGGTCAAATTCCGGATTTCTGGTCAAATTCCAGGTTTGGGATCTAATGGATTTCTAATGGAACCAGATATATCTTTTATCTATTGAATTTTAGCCCAGATAAAAATCAATTGGTCTAAAACCTGATGCATTCTATTCCGATAGTATGCTCCTCTACCAGATCAGAATGCCGGAATTGCAAATGCATTGTGAAACTAGCCTTACAAACCCCTACAGCCCACCCATATAAAAAGTACACATAATGCCCTGCCCCAACCAGAGTATACAACAGGGACCCTATAGCCCTCCTTTAGAATACAGTACACCATATGGTGCCCCAAACCCTTTTTGCATAATGCATCAGGCATCCCCCCACTACCATAACAGACCTGCGCCTCATGAACCCCACTACATCCTTGTTGCCAACAACCATTCCACGGTCCACCTTACCTAGAGCTCTTCCCCAGTCTTTTTTTCTCTCCATGTGCCCAGTCCCTTTTTTTCTCTTTCAATGTGGCCCCACAAATCATGGTTGCCACCAGATAGGATTGTTCCCATTCTGAAAATAATTCCAACAGAAGCATAGCTATAGGGGAAGTGGCTGCTTTGGGGCCCGACCTCAAAAGGGGCCCAGCTAGGAGGAGGACTAAAAGATTTAGTAAGGACCCCCTCAACAGTATTGTAAAATGGTATTGTATACAGTGACAGTATATACAGTACGTGTAGGAAACAGACGGAGCGGCTGCCGAGCCTGGTCTGAGATAGTGTTCTTGACTAGTCACAGGAGTCAGGGATACACAGGAGTAGGGGGTTTCAAAGAAATTTCTGGGTGGTGGGGGGCCTGTTCAAAAATTTGCTGTGGGACCCAGTCATTTCTACTTACATCACTGAAGTCCAACATACAGTGTTAACCTCTTAAGCCATCATGACTTACCTGTACATCATGGACTGCACTGTCTTAAGGCTCCATGACATACAGGTTCATCATGGCAGCAAGCTGTGTTACATACAGCCAGGGATCTTAGC
Organism: Rhinella marina; assembly: GCA_900303285.1. Taxonomy (NCBI): domain Eukaryota; kingdom Metazoa; phylum Chordata; class Amphibia; order Anura; family Bufonidae; genus Rhinella; species Rhinella marina. The sequence continues at coordinate 268,982 of ONZH01003632.1, read as the reverse complement.
TAATCGGCCCGGGACCAATGATTAGCTAAGTACAGACTAGCCAATTAGCTAGTACAGACTAGCCAATGAAAGGATTATATAGCTGGCAAAAGGTTCTGATCAGAACCTTGTATAATGTGTAAAAATAGTGCGCTGGCACCGATGTCGTCTGTTTAACTCCTTTCATGGCGTGGTCCATAGGGACCACTATATGGAAGGGGTTAACAGAAGAAGGGAGCTCCCTCTCCCATTGGGCTGCTGCTTTGCCGTGGCAGTGGCCTAATGCCTTGAAGGGTTATCAGGGAGGGAGCATCCCTGTGTTTACCATTGCAACCAGACGCCTTCACAGGCATTTGGCTTGCCATGGTATATCTGAGCCTCAAATGAAAATACACTGAAGTACACTATACAGTATATTGTAGAGCCATCAGACCCACTGGATCTTCAAGAACCAAGTGGTCTTAGTCCAAAAAGAGTAAAAAAAAATAAATAACTTTTTCCTATATCCACACATATAATTGGTTAAAAAAAAATAAAAAACACTAAGCATGTTTGGTATCGCCATGTCCGTAGCGACCTGCTCTATAAAAGAATCATGTTACTTTTACCACACGGTGCATGCCATAAAGAAAAAAAACAAACCTATGATGGAATTACAATTTTGCCCACCTCACTTCCCAAAAAATGGTATAAAAAGTGATCAAACCATCGTCTCATCCAGCAAAAAAATAAGACCCTACCTAAGAGAATTGTACAAAAAATTAAAAAAAATGGCTTTCAGAAAATGGAGACATAAAAACATGATTTATTTTTTTTTTTTTTAAATGCTTTTATTGTATAAAATTGTAAACTGCAGAATCAGGGTAATAGATTTTGAGTTTTGTTTGGCTACCAACCCTTGACATGTTACAGGAAATAATGAATTAAATGGAAAATCTGCCAAAAAAGTGAAATTTAGAAAATTTTATCTCCATATTCCTTTAATTCTTGGTGAACACCTAAAGTGTTAACAAAGTTTGTAAAATCAGTTTTGAATAACTTGAGGGTGTAGTTTCTAAAATTGGGTGGTTTCTACTATGTAAAGCCCCACAAAGTGACTTCATAACTGAAATGCTCCTTAAAAAAGTGGGTTTTGGAAATGTTAAGAATTGCTTCTACAATTCTAAGTCTTCTAATGTCTGAAAAAAATAACATTTACAGAATGTCAACAAAGTACACATATGGGAAATGCAAAGTAACAACTATTTTATGAGATATCACTATCTGCCTTAGGCCTCATGCGCACTAACGTATTTTCTTTCCGTGTCTGTTCCATTTTTTTTTGGTGGACCGTATATAGAACCATTCATTTCAATGGTTCAGCTGAAAAAAAAAAAGTCAATCCGTCTACATTGGTGATGGTAAGTTCACTAAAAGAGTTCAAGAGGGGCCTGGATGTATTTTTGGAGGGTAATAATCTTACAGGTTATAGTTACTAGAGAGGGGTCGTTGATCCAGGGAGTTATTCTGATTGCCTGATTGGAGTCGGGAAGGAATTTTTTTCCCTAGTGGGGAAAACTGGCTTCTACCTCACAGGGTTTTTTTGCCTTCCTCTGGATCAACTTGTAGGAAAACAGGCCGAACTGGATGGACAGATGTCTTTTTTCGGCCTTATAAACTATGTTACTATGTTACTATGTTACATTCTGTTTCCGTATATCTGTTCTGCAAAAAAAATAGAACCTGTCCTGTTATTGCCCGCAAATCACATTTCGTGGCTCCATTCAAGTCAATGGGTCCGCAAAAAATACAGAATGCGTACGGAACACCTCCGTATGTCATCCAGATTTTGCAGATCCATGCTGTAGAAATGCTAGGCCCAACCCACTTTGCTTTGATGTTTGGTGTTTACAAACATTAGCTGACAACATGTGCTAGGTGCTGAAACAGGCCCAAACTCGTCTACCTTGGCTGAAAAGACAGAGACAGAAAGGATGTTGAGCGTATGATTTTACTCATTCAAGAGTGTCCACGGCTCTGGGATACTCACAGTGATGCCTATCATGAACGGCTTACTAAGGAGCTGTCATGGGAGGAGGTCACTTGAGAGATGCTGGCCAGAGAGTGGGAGAAAGGGAATTCCTCCAAACGGCGTAAAGGTAAGGAAAGGTAAGCCAACCCATGTGGATGTTTTTTGTTGTGAAAATGTTTATTGGTTATGTGTACCTTTGATGCAGTGGCGTATATAGAGAGAAGCAAGGAAATTAGTTTTTTCAACAGCACTATACATTGACATATTACATCAGGGATCGCCACATGTGGCTCTCCAGCTGTAGTAAAACTACAATTCCCACCATGCCCTGCTGTAGGCTGATAGCTTTATTAAGTCTGGAAATGCTGGGAGTTGTAGTTTTGAAACAGCTGGAGAACTGCATAATGTCCATCCCTTTATTAACTATATAACATTTTGCAACAGTTTGAGCACTGGCATGTTTCCCTGGTTACAACAACCCTGCTATCCAGCAGCAGTGGCCGTGTTTGCACACTATAGGAAAAAGTGCAACCCTCTCTGGTGGCTGGGACCACTGGAGCTGTGATAGTCCTGCTCTGTTTCCTGTACTGTGCAAGCATGGTCACTGCAGCTGGATTTCAGGGTGTTCGTAACCATGGAAACGAGCAGTATAGGAAGTTATTTTAAAATGAAGCCAGTCAGCGTAGGAAGAAATTTGGGTAAAATATATCAGAAAGTGGCTTGTATTAATGTTTTCCACATTATAAATGCTAACTGCTGAGGTTACCCAACCCCTTTACAATCAAATTGAGTGACTGAAATGTTTGTTTAGAGGGCCATTGAATGTATATGCCACAGCTAATTTTTAAATACCATGTATATAGCAGTAACAGAATTTTAGAACAATACACGTTACTGTATATGGTATTAACATAAAAAATGTTTTTTTCATGTATACATTTTGTGTAACCATTTGTACACGTGCATTTATATGTGTGCGCGTACATCTAAATTTAGAATAGTCGTTAGGTTATGTTTCTACAGGGTGGGCCATTTATATGGATACACCTAAATAAAATGGGAATGGTTGGTGATATTAACTTCCTGTTTGTGGCACATTAGTATATGGGAGGGGGGAAAATTTTCAAGATGGGTGGTGACCACGGCGGCCATTTTGAAGTCGGCCATTTTGGATCCAACTTTAGTTTTTTTCAATGGGAAGAGGGTCATGTATCACATCAAACTTATTGAGAATTTCACAAGAAAAACAATGGTGTGCTTGGTTTTAACTTAACTTTATTCTTTCATGAGTTATTTACAAGTTTCTGACCACTTATAAAATGTGTTCAAAGTGCTGCCTATTGTGTTGGATTGTCAATGCAACCCTCTTCTCCCACTCTTCACACACTGATAGCAACACCGCAGAAGAAATGCTAGCAGAGGCTTCCAGTATCTGTAATTTCAGGTGCTGCACATCTCGTATCTTCACAGCATAGACAATCCACTTTCCAGGAAACTGTTCATCTAGGAATGCTTGGACCTGACACCCATAATGTGGTGGTGCACCATCTTGCTGGAAAAACTCAGGGAACGTGCCAGCTTCCGTGCATAAAGAGGGAAACACCCTCAAAATTGCTACATCATCATGTAGCAATTTCACATATCCAGTGGCTTTGAGGTTTCTATTGATGAAGAATGGCCCCACTATCTTTGTACCCCAGATACCACACCATACCATCAATTTTTGTGTCCAACAGTCTTGAAGGGATCTATCCAATGTGGGTTAGTGTCAGACCAATAGCAGTGGTTTTGTTTGTTAACAAAAAAGTTTGCCTCATCACTGAACAAAATGTTCTATGTAAACTGAGGGTCCTGTTCCAATTTTTGTTTTGCCCATTCTGCAAATTCAGTGCGCCGATCTGGGTCATCCTCGTGGAGATGCTGCAGCAGCTGGAGTTTATAAGGGTACCATTTGTGAGTAGCTAATATCCGCCAAAGGGATGTTCGACTGATGCCACACTCCAGTGACAGCTGGAGTGACACTTCAGCTCTTGCTGAATGAAGCTAGGATAGCCACTCATGTTTCTTCATTAGTGACAGTTTTCATGCGTCCACATTTTGGCAAATCCAACACTGAACCAGTTTCACGAAACTTGGCAAGCATTTTGCTAACTGTAGCATGGGAGATGGGTGGTCTCGTAGGGTGTCTTGCATTGAAATCTGCTGCAATGACCCGGGTACTGCGTTCACCAGACATCAACACAATTTGTATCCGTTCCTCACGTGTTAACCTCTGCGACATGTCAATGGCTGTAAACAAAGAGAAGCTTGTAAATAACTCATGAAAGAATAAAGTAACGTTAAAACCAAGCACACCATTGTTTTTCTTGTGAAATTCTCAATAAGTTTGATGTGTCACATGACCCTCTTCCCAAAAAACTAAAGTTGGATCCAAAATGGCCAATTTCAAAATGGCCGCCATGGTCACCACCCATCTTGAAAATTTTTCCCCCTCCCATATACTAATGTGCCACAATCAGGAAGTTAATATCACCAACCATTCCCATTTTATTTAGGTGTATCCATATAAATGGCCCACCCTGTACAGTGCAACGAGTGAAGACCCACTGGCAATCATGCAGAGACCAGTTTTGGTCATGTCATAGGGACACAGTGGTGATGGGGGCCTTCGAAAGAAGCCCTATCTTTACACTAAACAGCTACAGTTTCTGCAACCTGTGCTGGATCTTAGGACATGAGTACCAAATGTATTTAATGGTTTATACATACATCAACAGCATGATTTTAGTAATTTTGGATGCAGTGCTCTCCCTTGGCCTGGATTGCACATGCCAGGTACAATTTGTTTTCAGCCAGTAATATACTGCCCTTGTCCAAACCATGCTAGAAGAAGACTTCCATCTAGCATTGTTTCTCATGACATGACCTGCACAAATGGGTGCCATCTAAAATAGGTGAGGAGAGCGATAAGGAACATCCATTTGTACAGGTCCCATCAACAACTCGTCAACATTGCTAGGCAGAAATCGGTGTCTACCATTGTGTGGACAAGGACAGTACATCACTGCCAGTACTGAAACAGGCCTTGCCCTCTGCAATGCAGCACATGGCTAATGGGAACATTGGACCAAGACATTAACCCAAAATGTACTTACTCAGACTACATGAGATATGAATGGTTTATTTTGGGTGCCATTTCTGAACCCAAAAAAACAGTTTATTATGAGCTTCTCCAGCCTTTTAATATTGACAACCAATACTCAAAAGGGCTGCTGAACCCCGTGTTCTAGTTTGGGTTATTTAATATGTTATGGTCATACCCTTTACATACAGTTTTTATTCAAAATCATATCCCATCATAGCACCGTTGACAGCCTGGAGGAACAACGGGGTAATGTGAGCAGCTCTACCGAAGAAGAGCAAGCTGCTGGCCCCCTGGAATCCCCCTCTTCCTGTGAAGAGAAGAGGAAGAAAGTGTGGAGCACCAGGTTCATCCTGAAAGGCAGGAGAAGTGTCTGCTTTGGAGGGAGTGGCTGCTCTTCCATCCAGCCCAGAAAGACCCAGGAGACAGCCACGGCAGAGAAGGGGGACTAGAGACATTCCTGTTTCTGCCTCAAATACTCGAGCCAGAGAAGGAATGAAGGGGAGGAGGAGAGAATGTTAAGCGGGCTAGCTCACCTGATACAAAATTTTGGTGCGGACTGTCAACAACATGAAGCACCGGACTTTATTGATGTCAGCAGAACCACAACCTAGACCCAGCATGTCGTCACAACATGCTAGGCCCAGCTCATATTTGCAGCCCCTATACTTCCAGGAGCATGAATATGGCTCCTGGCTGTATTTTCAAGGCCCCAGAATGCCATACCATCCCCTAGGTGATGTTGCTGCCTCTTCTGCACAAGTCCCGGGACCTTTCATATGGGATCTTATGGACTTATAAGTTGTTTTTAATTTTTGTTGTAATTTTATAGTGGTTGAATGTTACGCCAATGTTGTTTTTTACTTTTAATTTATCATATCTAAAATTATGTAAACTAAAATGTCTGGCCCTTTATTATGTACAGTACAGACCAAAAGTTTGGACACACCTTTTCATTCAAAGAGTTTTCTGTATTTTCATGACTATGAACATTGTAGATTCACACTGAAGGCATCAAAACTATGAATTAACACATGTGGAATTATATACTTAACAAAAAAGTGGGAAACAACTGAAAATATGTCTTATATTCTAGGTTCTTCAAAGTAGCCACCTTTTGCTTTGATTACAGCTTTGCACACTCTTGATGAGCTTCAAGAGGTAGTCACCTGAAATGGTTTTCACTTCATAGGTGTGCCCTGTCAGGTTTAATAAGTGGGATTTCTTGCCTTATAAATGGGGTTGGGACCATGAGTTGTGTTGGGCAGAAGTCAGGTGGATACACAGCTGATAGTCCTACTGAATAGACTGTTAGAATTTGTATTATGGCAAGAAAAAAGCAGCTAAGTAAAGAAAAATGAGTGGCCATCATTACTTTAAGAAATGAAGGTCAGTCAGTCCGAAAAATTGGGAAAACTTTGAAAGTGTCCCCAAGTGCAGACGCAAAAACCATCAAGCGCTACAAAGAAACTGGCTCACATGAGGACCGCCCCAGGAAAGGAAGAGTCACCTCTGCTGCGGAGGATAAGTTCATCCGAGTCACCAGCCTCAGAAATCGCAGGTTAACAGCAGCTCAGATTAGAGACCAGGTCAATGCCACACAGAGTTCTAGCAGCAGACACATCTCTACAACAACTGAGGAGACTGTGTGCAGCAGGCCTTCATGGTAAAATAGCTGCTAGGAAACCACTGCTAAGGACAGACAACAAGCAGAAGAGACTTGTTTGGGCTAAAGAACACAAGGAATGGACATTAGACCAGTGGAAATCTGTGCTTTGGTCTGATGAGTCCAAATTTGAGATCTTTGGTTCCAACCACCGTGTCTTTGTGCGACGCAGAAATGGTGAACGGATGGACTCTACATGCCTGGTTCCCACCGTGAAGCATGGAGGAGGAGGTGTGGGGGTGCTTTGCTGGTGACACTGTTGGGGATTTATTTAAAATTGAAGGCATACTGAACCAGCATGGCTACCACAGCATCTTGCAGCGGCATGCTATTCCATCCGGTTTGCGTTTAGTTGGACCATCATTTATTTATCAACAGGACAATGACCCCAAACACACCTCCAGGCTGTGTAAGGGCTATTTGACCAAGAAGGAGAGAGATGTGGTGCTACGCCAGATGACCTGGCCTCCACAGTCACCAGACCTGAACCCAATCGAGATGGTTTGGGGTGAGCTGGACCGCAGAGTGAAGGCAAAAGGACCAACAAGTGCTAAGCATCTTTGGGAACTCCTTCAAGACTGTTGGAATACCATTTCAGGTGAGTACCTCTTGAAGCTCATCAAGAGAATGCCAAGAGTGTGCAAAGCAGTAATCAAAGCAAAAGGTGGCTACTTTGAAGAAACTAGAATATAAGACATATTTTCAGTTGTTTCACACTTTTTTGTTAAGTATATAATTCCGCATGTGTTAATTCATAGTTTTGATGCCTTCAGTGTGAATCTACAATTTTAATAGTCATGAAAATACAGAAAACTCTTTGAATGAGAAGGTGTGTCCAGACTTTTGGTCTGTACTGTATGTACTTCTCACAATTAGATATTAGGATGCTTTTAAAATATCCCATTTTGTGGCTGTATTTTTATTTTTGAGGACTTTCTCCCAGTTAGTTAGGCCTATGGCCTCTCTTAGTTGCCTAAATTTTGCTTTTTTGAAGTTTGGTATTTTTTGTTCCTCCCTGAAGAAACGCTTTTTTGAATGACAATTGGAAGGTTATTATTTTATGGTCACTATTTCCAAGGTGTCCTCCAACCTGCACATCTGTTGTTCTGTCAGGTCTATTGGTTAATACTAAGTCCAGTATGGCCGTCCCTCTAGTCGGGTCCTGAACCAGTTGGGAAAGGTAATTGTCTTTGGTTATTGCCAAGAACCGGTTTCCTTTAGGAGATATACAGGTTTCAGTTTCCCAGTCTATATCTGGGTAGTTGAAGTCCCCCATAATAACGACCTCATTATGATTTACCGCCTCGTCTATTTCGTTTATAAGTAGATTTTCTGTGGACTCTGGTATATTGGGTGGTTTATAATAAACTCCTATTAGTATTTTATTATTGTTTTTGGCTCCATTTATTTCTACCCACAGTGACTCCACATCTTCATGTCCCTCACTTATATCTTCCCGGAGTGTGGGCTTTAGACAGGACTTTACATAAAGGCAGACCCCTCCCCCTCTACGGTTTTGGCGATCCTTTCTAAACAGACTGTAACCCTGTATGTTAACTGCCCAGTCATAGTTATCATCCAGCCAGGTAAGTATTCCAAACGCACACTCAACTTACCGATGGGCTCTACTAAGCCAATAGTTGAAGATACGTCTGCTGTGGTGCCAAAGCAAACCCTTCATCAGCCACAATTTAAAATGGAGTAAGATTTAAAATGGAGCCGGTGGTCCAGCAGGACCTGGCAGTCTTCTGGGAGGGCAAGTTGTTTGGCTTGAAGTCTCTCACGCGTTCTAGAAGAACTGAAAATGCGCGCATCTGCAGTGCTCCTATAGGCCTCAATATCCACAATTATAAACTTTTAAGTACTGTCAGCCAAGGCCAAACGCACTAAAGAAAAATAGTGTTCATAATTGTAGTACCGGGAACCTGAGTGAGGTGGCTTCTTAACACGTATGTGTTTGCTATCCAGTGTCCTAACAGTTTGGAAACGGCACATCGAGATAAAAACCCTCAGCAATTTGGATTCAATCCTCTGCCTTGGGCTCTGGCATCACCTCACTATTACTAGAGATGAGCGAATTTCATATTTAGAAATTTGTTTCCGCTTCGTTTAATGGTAAAAGCGGAATTGTGTTATGGATTCCGTTACCACGGACCATAACACAATTCTATGATGGAATGCCTTTAGAGGCATTCCGTTATTCATTCCGTCATAATAGAAGTCTATGGGCTGCATAACGAATTATTCTGGTCTCCGTTATGCTGGAGTCCTCTCCTGCATAACGGATACCGGACGGATCCGTTATGCAGCACTCTAAAGGCATTCCGTCATAGAATTGCGTTATGGTCCGTGGTAACGGAATCCATAACACAATTCTGCTTTTACCACTAAACAAAGCGGAAATGCATTTCTAAATATGAAATTCACTCATCTCTTACTATCACACATATTACAAACAGCAAAAATAGTAAGATTTAATAGTGTGCACATTGACCAAAAACGAAATAATTTAAAAAATACATACTTTAACGCCACGATGAGCCGTTCCTCAGGATAAATTCAGAGCCTCATATTTTTGTCCTGGTATGTGAGGCTAGGGCGCAGAGTCGCTAACAAAAAGTCAAAGCTGTTCACAGACGAGACACTACAGAAGAGATCTAAAGTCCTGACAGCACAAAGAGAACTGACAGAACTAAGGAAACAATTGAAAGACCTTCTGAACATTACGTGTGCCAAAGCCTATCAATACGCTAAGTTTACATAATATGCCCATGGAGACAAAGGGAACAAATTGATGTTTGATGTCTTATCTCCTAAAAAAGCAAAAATTACATGCTGTTCATCAAATCTATCCACAATAAACAAAGCCAGCTAGTATCCTCTACACCAAAAATTGCCAAAGCTTTTTGCGATTTCTAAAATGATCTATATAATTTACAACCCCGCCATTCCCCCGAGAACCAGACCTCAAGGCAAAAATAAACGATTTTCTTACATCTTTAAAACTGCCAATAGCCAAAGAATTGGAATGCGCCAAACTGCTAGCCCCCATCATCGAGGACGAAGTGAAAAAACTATATGTTCCCTCCCCAATGGAAAAGCCGCAGGGCCAGATGGCCTTCAAGTGGGCTATTATAGGAAGCTACTCCCTACCCTCCTGCCACACTTTACTAATTGGTGCGAAGTTCTAATGAATGGTATTCAGCTACCTCCATAAGCATTAGAAGCAACAATTACAATTCTACCTAAAGGAAAGAATTTAAAAGAATGTGGCAGTTACCGCCCGATTTCACTATTAAATGTGGACAAAGATTTGGGCTAAAATACTTGCTCAGAGGCTTAATGAGCTGACGCCATTGCTGATCCATCCTGATCAAGCAGAATTTGTGAAGGGCAGGGAGGGCAATCTACACTCCTGCAGGATTATTCACGCCATACAGTATGCACATAGTAAAAAAAATTCCGTTGATCCTTCTCGGCACAGATGCCGAGAAGGCATTTGATAGGGTGATTTGGCAGTTTGTGAGGAAAGTTCTGGAGCGTTTTGGGATCCCTGAAGCCTTTATTTCAGCAGTGATGTCCCTGTACCATAACCCTAGCGCTAGGATTAGAATTAATGGCACCCTGTCAAATTAATTTAGCATAGGAAATGGCACCAGGCAGGGCTGCCCACCATCCCCGACTCTGTTCATCCTAATGATGGAAACACTCCTGCAAAAGATTAGAGAAGACGACAACATAGATTACAACTAAACTCACACAGCCATAAGTGTGCTGCCTTTGCAGACTACCTATTACTTCTATTAGCTAACCCTAAAAAAGCATTCCCAAGGATATTAGATTTGAACAATTTGGCACAATATCAAATTTTAAAGTAAATTATCACAAATCAGAAACCCTCAACATAACTTTACCCAAAAAAGCCTTAGAACCCCTGAAAACAAATTTCCCATTTAGATGGCAAACCACACACTTTAAATATCTAGGTGTAAACCTTACCACCAATATAAACCTTCTTTACAAATCCAACCACCTACCCCTACTGAAACAAACGAAAACACAATTACAATCATTAGCACCACCATATGTCTCCTGGGTGGGGCGTAAAAACATGATCCAATCCTACATCTTACCCAAATTTCTGTATCTACTTCAAATGATACCAATACACCTGCCCATGTTCCACGTTCAGCATAGTAGGCTGCTGTTCCTGTTACTGAAAAAGCAGCCAGCACAAGAGAACCAGTTCCTCTGAATCGTCAGCCATGATAAAACAGATAACTGCAGCCAGAAACCAATGTCTGCCAAACATAGGATTCCAACTAAGCTCTCAATGATGCAACAAGCTGCATAAAATGAAGGACAATCACATGACTAAGTTATAAAGGGCGTGTGAAAAAGAGTATGTGTCTAAAAATGATTACTAAGTTCATGTTTGTGAAAAACGGATGGCATACGGAAACCATACAGAGATTTTTTTGCAGAATTACGGAACGGAAACACTGTGGATCCAAAAAACGTAACAACAGATCTGTGAAGTACAGACCGCAAAATACAAACGGTCGTGTGCATGAGGCCTTAAAAACAGAGAAATTAAAATTTTGAAAATTAGAAATGTTTCCAAATTTTCAGGATTTTTTTTAAAATAAGTAACGGTGAAATATATTGACTCAAATTTATCGCTATCATAAACTATAATTTGTCACAAGAAAACAGTCTCAGGATGCCTTGGATAAGTAGAAGTGTCCCAAAGTTATTACCACATAAAGTGACACGTCAGATTTCCAAAATTCGGCCTCGTCCTTAAGATGAAAAATTGCTTGGTACTGGTTAAGGGTAAATTAACTTTTTTTTCTTTGTAAGTATCTTTTTATTATTTTTCATATAACAAAGAGACAAACAGTTGGTACAGAATCAGGTTTATACATAAGATCGTTTACATATTACAAACAGTAATGTAACATCCTGTCTAGTGCCACATTAAATCGAAATTAGAAGAACAGTACAAGGAAATCTATTGGGAAAAGGTTGGACTAGTTCAAATCATATGAAAATTGGCAAGTCAACTAGTGTGAACCTGTTCGTCAGCACATACCAAGGTTCGTTTCAGTGAATTTGTCTTGACAAGGCATAGTCTTTCTGTGGGATATCCAGTCTTCCCATATCTTAAGAAAGCTAGTATGAGACTTGGATTCCCAGGCAGACAACTCCTCCATGTGGTAGATGTGATTCACCTTATGAGGCCACTGGGTCAGTGTGGGTAAGGTCGGCTGGTTCCAGTGTTGTGGGATGAGGGATTTTGCAGCAGAGGTCAAGTATTGAAAGAGTCTTGGTGGGCATGGCCGGATGCCGGGAGAGGAAGACATGCGAGCTGGAAGCTCGGAGCCCAGGATCACAAGCGGCACGGTGACCTTTTTCACCTCAGGGTGATAATAAATCGGCTTCTAAGACCAGTGGATATTACAAAGGATGACGAGAGCAGAAGAAAAGGTACAAGCCCGGCAAAACTAACTGCCTTCTTTACTTCCGCTCTGCCTGTGTCCCAAGATGGCGTCGACTCCCGCTACAGCAGCAAGACGCCACCGGATTCAGCCAGCCACACAAACCTCACAAGTCCTCACTTGGTTCGTCTTACCAAAACTCTCCTTACGTGGCAAGCACCAAGAACGTGGCGAGTACAGCCTCTTCCCCAACGCTGCTAATTACAGATACAAGCAATATCACCAGTATCAACCCTGCTATCTCGAGAGCAGACTTGCAGCTTATGTTTAATGACCTTAAAGACTCTTAAAGAGGCTATATTGTCTTTTCACACTTACCTGATAGCTATAGGTGAACGTACTGCACACCTAGAAGACGAAGACTGCTCTAGGCACAATAATGTACATTTAGAAACATACCAGAAAGCATTACAGACTGAAAAGAGTTTAAAACTGATCTTCTGGTAGCTTACCTTCCAGACACTCTAAGTTCAGACTTGTTCATCGACGGAGCCCACAGGGTCCCTAAACCGAGGACCCTTCCATCTAGTGTACCTCGAGATACTAGCCAGGCTTCATTTTTATCATTTAAAAGAAGCCATTATGAAAGCAGCAATGTACAAGCCAGAAGTGCCTGAGAGATTTAAACAAATATTGTTTTTTACAGACATGTCACCAGCAACTCTCTCAAGAAGAGAATTCATCTCTTACACCTAAGCTCTCAGGATGAACAACATCCCCTATAAATGGGGTCATCCTGTAAATTTAATAGTGCGTCACAATGCCACTTCACATATTTTCAATTCCCCTGATGAGCTCAAAAGGCACTACGCAGATGGAACATTTCTTTACCACAAGATGGCGCTAATGGGAAGGATAAAGATACCTCTGCTTCTCCGCCAAAGAAGAAACCGATGATACTGGCCCAAGAGTGGTCGAAAATTGGATCCAATTCAGCATAGCTTGCCTCATAAGGACTCATAAAGGTTTATTTCTATTCCACTTTGTTACATAGAGACTTAAGTTTACTGGTCTCATTTTTTCTTAATACCAAGAAGTTTGGATTTTTTCTTTTATTTTTGTTTTCTACTCAGTTTTCACCTCCCTGAGCTTTCCGCAGCTATAATGTTTACATATAATTAGTGATTGCTGGCTTGGATTTCATGCCCAAGTCTTCTCTGTCCCTTATCCTAGAGAATCTCCATCATCCACTTGACTAATATTATGTTACTATTAGTCCTAATTGGGTATATATTTAAGTTTTTTTCTTTTCAGTTGTTTATTTGCAGAACCCTTGATAATGAAGCCACCCTTATACAGGAGTTTAGAGGATAGTGCTGGTTCAGACTATCAATAACATATGAACAGTCCACTCAAATTGGTGTTATTGTAAGGTATGTTACATCTGGCTAAACACTACTATTCTTCTCTTACTTTGTTCTACCTGTCAAAAAGGTGCTTAAAACACTTTCACTAAATGTAAAAGGATTAAACAATCCCTTTAAAACCTTTAAAAGATCTACGTTATGGGCTGAAATAAAAAAAAAAAAAAAAAAAAAAAAAAAAAAGAAATGTGATTTCTTCTGTATCCAAGAATTTTGAACCAATCTGATACCCGTAGATTTCACCATCCTTCTTTCCCTAATATGTTTTACGCCCATTCCCAACAAAAGAAGAGAGGAGTTATCATGGGCTTTAAACAATCTTTAGTTTTTCAAATTTTAGTGTGCTCTATAAACAATGCAAAGTACACCATAGTTAATCTGTATGCCCATAATATGTCACGGACATTCCTGCGACAGGTATCAGGAGGTCTGTCAGATTGGCAAACCGTGGGTTAAACTGACAGGTTCTCCTTTGGTTGTTTTGTTGCTGGCATTTACCACTCCCTCCCCCTTCAGGTTTAGGTGTTTTATCAATTATCTTTGTCTATTTAGTGTTGCTTCTCCCACCATGCTGTACGGTTTATACTTTCTGTGGTGTCTGTGGTCGGCTGGTGTGTGTTTCTCTGTGGAGATTCCTTTGCTGCCATTATCTTCAGGAAAGTTAAGTGTTTTCTTTCCCTTTCGTTTATTTGTGTAAGATTCCGTTTATTGTGAAGATTCCCTGTGTTTTGGTGTTTGGGCCTGAGGGGAGACTACTGTTCGTCCAGGTTGGTGGAGGAACAGTTTGTCTAATTCCAGTCACTGGCTTCAGGGTCCTTCAAGGACAGTTAGGGTCCCAGGTTTCCAGCGTATGAACTCGCTTACCTTCTAGGCCTGTTCATACTGTTAGTAAGCCAGGGCTGGAATAAGGGTTTCAATAGGAGGTGACATCTGCCTTCACTAGTTCTAGGCCTAATCCCATTTCCTTCCCCCCTCTTTCTCCTGCGCTTGGTGGGGAATATTCCCCCCACACCAGAGCGTGACATAATAACCATCAACTTAAGTTTATAAAAGATGTAATTCACTCTGCTCTGAACGTCCAACAAGGCTCCTTATTGACATGTGGTGACTTCAATATTCCCCCAAACTAGACAGAAATCCTCTCCCAAGTCCCCAGTCTGGTAAAGCCACATTACAAGATTTTCTTTTTCAAGAGCGTTTATTTGACATTTGGCGCTCTCTTCATGCCAATGAAAAAAACTTTACTTTTTTTTCTAACACCCATAAATCCTGGTCTCGTATAGACTCATTCATTCATTTCTGATAGATAGCCTTTACAAAGAGTTCAATCGGTTGGCATCCTCAGCATATCCTGGTCGGATCACGCACCAATCACTCTCACATTATCTTAAATATATAAATACCCCTTTCACTTCCCCATGGAGGCTTAATATTTCCCTTCTACAACATTTCCTTTTTTAAACGCTACTACTGCATCTCTTAGGGCTCGTTCACATCACCGTTAGGGATTCCGTTCTCCCGCTCCATTATAGGAGCAGGAGAACGGAAAGGACGGATTCAGGACATAACTGAGCCCAACGGAGCCTAAGGGACACCATAGACTATAATGGGGTCAGTTAGGTTTCCGCTCAGAAGATGATTTTTGAAGCGGAGACAAAAGTTGTGCACGCAGGGCTTTTGTCTCCGCTTCAAAAATCATCTTCTGAGCGGAAACCTAACGGACCCCATTATTGTCTATGGGGTCCCTTAGGCTCCGTTGGGCTCAGTTATGTCCCGAATCCGTCCTTTCCATTCTCCTGCTCCTATAACGGAGCAGAACGGAATCCCTAACGGTGATGTGAACGAGCCCTTACCAAGTTTTTTTTAATTTTAATGATAATAATATGACTTCTGATACTTCTCTTTGGTGTTCGCATTAAGCATACATAAGAGGACATTTTTGGAAACTTGCGGCAACACAAAAGAAAATTAGGAATGCAGTGGTTGACGACCTTGTAAAAAAGATTCAGAATTTAGAAGATGATTATAAAAACTCTCTTAATCACCATATCCTCCCCAAATTAAAAGAAGCTAAACATCACCTTTATCTCCTTTTACAAAATAAATACGAATTACACCTTTGGAAATTAAAAACCAATCATTACTGGCAAGGCAACAAAGCTACAAAAATCTTAGCCAATAGAATTAAAAAGAAAGAAGCTAAAAACAGGATTGAGCACCTACTAGATAAAAACAAAATAATTAACCCCAAAGACATTTTAGAAGAATTTGCAAGTTACAACGCTTCTTTATATAATCTAGAAGATTCCCCTGATACCATCCAACCTACCCCCGCACTCATAAATGATTTCCTACGTAGCATTAATCTTCCCTCCTTGCCACCCCAGACTTTATCTGAGTTAAACAGGGAAATTACTTTGGATGATATTCGAGTGGCCATTTCCAGTCTAAAACCTAATAAAACTCCACTTATAACCAATTGGTATCAACAGGACAAATCCCCTAGGATATGCTGAGAGCAATAATCATAACTCTTCATAAACCTGGTATAACTCCAGATTTATCTGCTAACTTCAGTCCGATTTCACTTCTTAACTCAGATTTGAAGATCTATGCTAAAATTCTGGCTTCCAGACTGGTGGATATTCTCCCTTCCTTGATCGGTGGGGATCAGATTGGTTTTGTCAAAAACAGACAGGCGTTGGATGGCACGAGACGTTTTATTGACTTGATAGATGTTACACATCTCTCTTGGACGCCTTCTCTGCTTCTTTCTCTGGATGCAGAGAAGGCGTTCGACAGGGTACATTGGGGTTTTCTGAAGGCTACATTGACCAAATTTGAATTCTCAGGTTTTTTCTTGTCAGCAATAATGCCTCTTTACTCTAACCTGATTTAAACTTTTTTTGTAATAAAACTAAAAAGTGGAGCGTGTAAAATTTTTCGGCCCCCTTGCATTAATACTTTGTTGTGCCACCTTTTGCTGCGATTACAGCTACAAGTCGCTTGGGGTATGTCTTTATCAGTTTTGCACATCTAGAGACTGAAATTCTTGCTCATTCTTCCTTGCAAAACAGCTTGAGCTCTTTGAGGTTGGATGGAGAGCGTTTGTCAACAGCAGTTTTCAGCTCTTTCCTCATATTCTCAATTGGATTCAGGTCTGGACTTTGACTTGGCCATTCTAAGACCTGGATACATTTATTTTTGAACCATTTCATTGTAGATTTTGCTTTATGTTTGGGATCCTGGTCTTGTTGGAAGATAAATCTCCGTCCTAGTCTCAGGTCTTTTGCAGACTCCAACAGGTTTTCATCCAGAACGGTCCTGTATTTGGCTCCGTCCATCTTCTCATCAATTTTAACCATCTTCCCTGTCCCTGCTGATGAAAAGCAGGCCCAAACCATGATGCTGCCACCACCATGTTTGACAGTGGGGATGGTGTGTTCAGGGTGATGAGCTGTGTTGCTTTTACATCAAACATATTGTTTTGCATTTTTTCCAAAAAGTTCGATTTTGGTTTCATCTGACAAGAGCACCTTCTTCCACATGTTTGGTGTGTCTCCCAGGTAGCTTGTGGCAAACTGTAAACAAGACTTTTTATGGATATCTTTGAGAAATGGCTTTCTTCTTGCCAGTCTTCCATAAAGGCCAGATTTGTGAAGTGTTCGACTGATTGTTGTCCTATGGACAGACTCTCCCACCTCAGCTGTAGATATCTGCAGTTCATCCAGAGTGATCATGGGCCTCTTGGCTGCATCTCTGATCAGTCTTCTCCTTGTTTGAGATTAAAGTTCAGAGGGACGGCCGGGTCTTGGTAGATTTGCAGTGGTCTGATACTCCTTCCATTTCAATATGATCGCTTGCACAGTGCTCCTTGGGATGTTTAAAGCTTGGGAAATCTTTTGGTATCCAAATACGGCTTTAAACTTCTCCACAACAGTATCACGGACCTGCCTAGTGTGTTCCTTGGTCTTCATGATGCTCAATGCTTTAACCCTTACAGTACCGGCGCCGTACATGTACGGCGCTGGTACGATGCGGGCACATGGCGCCCGCTCGCGGGTGCGGCGGGCGTCATGGCCGGCAAGTCTCTGCTGTTTCTAACAGCAGAGACTTGCCGCTACTTACCCGATCGGCGGCGTCTTCCGGGGTGACTAGATGCCGTGATCACACGTGATCACGGCATCTAGTTGCGTCTAAACCCGGAAGCATTCGCTTCCGGGTGGTGTACAGACACCCCGTGTGGCCAATCGGGGTGTCTGTACACCATATGAAAACTGTAATCCTCGCTGGTGAGGATTACAGTTTTCAAAGTGCAATTCTTATTCTGGCCACTAGATGGCAGGCCAGGATAAGAAATGAGCAATTGATGGATTTAACTGCCTCTAGTAAATCCATAATTGCTCATAAAGAAAATTAAAAAGCCACAATATATAAGCTCATATTTGAGCATTCAAATAGTAAAAAAAAAATTAAAAAAAATGTTAAAAAATATATAAAAAATAAAAAAGATATAAAAGTTCAAATCACCCCCCTTTCCGTATAAGTAAAAAATAAATACCTAAATAACACTAAATATAGACATCATGGGTATCACCGTGACCGAAAACGCCCGTACTTTTAAAATATAAAAAAAAAATCCAATACGGCGAATTGTGTGGCGGAAAAAAGCGTCCAAATGGCGATTTGCCGTTTTTTGTCGCTTTTTTTTTCTAAAAAAAATTAAATAAAAAGTGATCAAAAAGTCATACACACCCCAGAATGGTATTAATAAAATCTTCAGATTGTCCCGCAAAAAATGAGCCCCCATACAGCTCTGTACACATAAGTACCAAAAAGTTATAGGGGTCAAGATATGACAAGGAAAAAAAAAAAAAAAAAAGGGCAACTTTCTAATTTTTTTTCACTATCAAAACGCAGGAAAAACTATACATATTAGGTATTGCCGGATTCGTACTGACCAGTAGAATGAAAATAACGGGTCAGTTTTAATGCACATCGAACGCTGTAAATAAGAAACCCGTAGAACTGTAGCGGAATAGCGGTTTTTTTGCAATTTCACCTGATTTGGAATTTTTTTCCCGCTTCCCACTACACCATATGCAATATTAAATGGTGGCGTTGGAAAGTACAACTTGTCCCGCAAAAAACAAGCCCTCATACAGCTATGTGAACAGAAAAATAAAAGAGTTATGGCTGTTGGAAGGCAGGGAGCGCAAAACGAAAATGCATGACCGAAAAAACCTCCGGTACTGAAAGGGTTAAACAGAACCCTGAGACTATCACAGAGCAGGTGCATTTATACGGAGACTTGATTACACACAGGTGGATTCTATTTATCTTCATCAGTCATTTAGGACAACATTGGATCATTCAGAGATCCTCAATGAACTTCTGGAGTGAGGTTTCTGAACTGAAAGTAAATGGGACGAATAATTTTGCACGCCCAACTTTTCAGTTTTATTATTACAAAAAAAGTTTAAATGATCCAATAAATTTAGTTCCATTTTACAATTGTGACCCACTTGTTGTTGATTCTTCACCAAAAATGTAAAATGTTATATCTTTTTGTTTGAAGCCTGAAATGTGGCAAAAGGCTGAAAACTTCCAGGGGGCTGAATACTTTCGCAAGGCACTGTACTTCTGGTTTTCTAGCTTCTCCTGTTAAAAAAAAAAAAAAAAAATGGTACCGGGGGCGTGGCTTGGCAGCCGAGGAGTATGGCCGCATAGAACTTCAGCTCCGGCACACAGCATAACATACAACGCTCTTAAATCTCCCTACTAGCTCCGAGCAATACTTAAAGATGCCCAGGGGGAAAAGACCTTCCCAAAAGGAAGGGAAGTTGGAATTTTATTTTGATAAAGAAACGGAGAGCATCGGCGCAGACTCGCTCCCACCATCTTCCCATCACGTGCGGGCGCCTCCGCTTCCGTCCCATGCAGGGAACTTATCTCCACGTGGAAGCACTGGAACTTCTTCTAAAACGAGCTCACCTGAATCCTCACAGCAAAAATCACCTGCCTCTCCACTTGGAGAACAAGCTCGAACCTCTACAGCATCGCCGGCATCATCCCACTCCGGAAGCCCAGCAAAACAGAGGCTGCGGCTCCAAGAAGAAGTCACATTAGAGGTAGGCCCAGATTCTGAGTCATGCCTAAGCAGCCATCTTGCGGATATATTGCAAGGCCTACCTGTCTCTGATAAACCAGCCTCTGGCAACTTAATGAGAGACATGCTACTCGCTTTCAGCTCTGCCTTACACAGAGATTTTTCCACCATACTTACCCCTCTCAAATCCTCCATTACTGCAGTTGAGTCCCGCGTATCCCATATAGAAGTTAAGATGGGGGAATTTGCCACCTCACACAATCAACTTATTGATTCCCATGAAGACATGACTGCAGAGGTGGACATCATTAAAGCGAAGCTGATAGACCTAGAACACAGGTCAAGGTGCAACAATATTAAATTCAGGGGGATACCTGAGAATGTTGGCCCATTGGCGTTAACACCATTTATTCAAGCTCTCTTAAAACAACTTCTTCCCTCCTGCACGGATCTGGACTTTACCATAGATAGGGCCCACAGGATTCCTAGGCTCCACCATCTTCCAGAAACAGCTCCGAGGGACACACTTGCACGTGTGCATTTCTATCACATAAAAGAGGCTGCCCTGGCTGCCACAAGACAACATTCAGAATTACCAGCTCCATACCAAGCGGTGAAGCTTTACGCAGATCTTTCAGTGGCTACAGTACTTTGAAGCAGAGACGAAGTCTAGCTCCAATTACCATTGCTCTAAGGGAGCACAAGATGGTCCGTAGTTTCCACGTAAAGATCTTGCTTACCCAAAGCAGGACAACGCATAGCATCTCATCAGTGGAGGAAGGTCGTAAACTACTAGAGAACATTTCTGTTGCAGATCCCCCTGCATCTTCCAAACCCCCACCGCACCACCTGGAACCAGAATGGCTCACAGTTAACGCCCGCCGAGGAACCAAACACTGAAAACATGACTTCATAAGTGCCATGGAGCGTTTGGAGAAAAAATGGCAACATCACGAACTCTGAACCCCACCACTTCTATGTCCACGGATAAGATGACCATCCCGTGTCGCCTTCACAGTGGCCTCTTTTTGTTACAGATAAGAATTTTGCTTACTTATGGTTTTTTTGGTTACATGTTCTAATATGTTTGACCCGCTTTTCAAGCTGATATACTGGACCATTGTCATCTCACAATCACAATGGTTCTTAAAACCATTATCCTTTTTCCTATACCCTAAGTACATTGATGTAACAGCTGTCATTTACCCACATCGTTTTACTTCTTTGCCATGGTACTAAAACTTATGTCTCTTAATGTTAAGGGCTTGAATAGCCCTCAAAAACGTTCTTATGTCTGGAGAGAAGCACTTCAATTACATGCTGATATAGTGTGCATACAGGAATCATATATAATGCCCCATGATGCACACAGAATAAAGCACCACTCATTCCCTCACATAATCCAGTCTCATTTCCATAAGAAACAGAGAGGTATTATTCTAGCCTTCAAATCTTCCATTGCATACCAACTCATTAAGTCGATTACTGATCCCCATGGTAGATATATCATTCATGTTTGCAACCTAAACAATATCATTTATACCATAGTGGCAGTTTATGCTCCCAATAAGCACCAAGTGTGATTTTTCCACAAACTCTTGACTAAAGTGGCCTCTGTCAAACAAGGACACACTATTTTGCGAGGATTTTAACATGGTTTCTGATTAGAGATGAGCGAGTACTAAAATGCTCGGGTGCTCGTTATTCTAGTCTATTTTTTCCCGATGCTCGGGTGCTCGTTTCGAATAACGAACCCTATTGAAGTCAATGGGAGACTCGAGTATTTTTTGCAGGGGACCAAGGCTCTGCCTAGGGAAGGCTGGGTGAAAACCTGGAAAACTCAGAAAATGATGGAAACACCACGGAAATGGACAGGAAACAGCAGGGGCAGCATGCATGGATGCCTCTGAGGCTGCCTAATCCCACCATTACCCCAAATTCTGCCTGGTGGTGACCCTCAAGGCAATTGTGCTCACCCAGACCATAAAAATTTATCGTGGCCCTGTATGGCTGTGACTACAGAGTGACCGAGTTACACTGCGGGAGCAGGCGAAGCACATTAAAATTTAGCGTGGCCCTGTATGGCTGTGACTACAGAGCGACCGAGTTACACTGCGGGAGCAGGCGAAGCACATAAAAATTTAGCGTTACCCTGTATGGCTGTGACTACAGAGTGACCGAGTTACACTGCAGGAGCAGGCGAAGCACATAAAAATTTATCGTGGCCCTGTATAGCTGTGACTACAGACTGACCGAGTTACACTGAGGTAGCAGGCAAAGCACATTAAAATTTAGCGTGACCCTGTATGCCGGCGGTGACAACAGAGTGATCGAGTTAGACTGAGGTAGCAGGTGAACCACCCAAAAATTTAGCCTGACACAGCATGGCGGTGACACCACCAATGCCTTTGTCCGACTGAGATTGCAGTCAAATGGCTGTAGGTGAGCCTCCCAAAAATTTTTTTGGGGAGTGTCTGAAGTCGACCCTCCGAAAAAAAATTTTTTTAGTGTCTGTAGTTGACGCTCCTGAAAAATTGTTTGGAGAGAGGGCCTGTAGGTGGCCCTCCGGAAACATTGTCTTAAAAGAGTGCCAGTTGGCCCTCTAAAAAATTCCCTATATATATATATATATATATATATATATATATATATATATATATATATATATATATAACATAGTAACATAGTAACATAGTTTATAAGGCCGAAAAAAGACATCTGTCCATCCAGTTCGGCCTGTTTTCCTACAAGTTGATCCAGAGGAAGGCAAAAAAATATATATATTACTTTTTTGCCCCATCTGTATATATAGAAATTACAGTTTGCCTCTCTCTCTCTCTCTCACATATATATATATATACTAGCAGAAAGACCCGGCTTCGCCTGGGTATATTTCATCTATTTAATGTTTCTGTGTGTCGTTGCAGAGAGAAAGTCAATGCAGCTGACAGAAATTGATTTTTACCTTCATTTTTTCAATCCCTGCTTCGGTTGTAGTCTAAATTATGTGTGTCATTGCAGAGAGAAATTCACCCTCCCACCCCTGCAGCTGACAGAAGTTTATTTTTCCCTTCATTATTTCAATCCCTGTTGGCTGCGGAGTGGGAGGGGGCATGACCTGACAGTTGGGGGTGTGGCTTAGCAAAGCGCTTCGCATAGGTGATTTAATCTATTTCATTTAATGTTTCTGTGTGTCGTTGCAGAATGGCAGCAGAGTGGGAGGGGCGTGGTCTGACAGAGTTGGGGGCGTGACTTAGCAAGACGATTCGAACAGTTGTAGTCTATAATTAGTCTATTTTATCTAAAATTTTTGTGTGTCGTTGCAGAGAGAAATTCACCCTCCCACCCCTGCATTTTTACCTTTATTTTTTCAATCCCCGTTGGCTGCGGAGTGGTAGGGGGCGTAACCTGACAGAGTCGGGGGCGTGGATTAGCAAGACGCTTTAGATGGGTGTATTTAATCTACTTCATTTAATGTTTCTGTGTGTCGTTGCAGAAAGAAAGTCAACCTCCCACTCATCCCTGCAGCTGACAGAAGTTGATTTTTACCTTTATTTTTTCAATCCCTGTTGGCTGCGGAGTGGGAGGGGGCGTGGCCTTACAGAGTCGGGGCGTGGCTTAGCAAAGCACTTCGCATAGGTGCATTTAATGTTTCTGTGTGTCGTTGCAGAATGGCTGCAGAGTGGGAGGGGGCGTGGTCTGACAGAGTTGGGGGCGTGGCTTAGCAAGACGATTCGAACAGTTGTAGTCTATAATTAGTCTATTTTATCTAAAATTTTTGTGTGTCGTTGCAGAGAGAAATTCACCCTCCCACCCCTGCAGCAAACAGAAGGCATTCTCTGTGTGCCTTTGCAGAGAATGGCAGTTGGAGTTTAAAACCAAAGTTCCCAGTTGTAATGTTGGCTAATGGAGATCATATTTTGGGAATATCTCAGGAACAGTATGTCCTAGAGAGATGAGACCTGGTCTAAAACCTTCCCGGACACCTGATGTACCTGTGTGCCGAATTTGGTGAAAATCGGTCCAGTAGTTTGGTCGCGCATAGAGAACAGACAGACAGACAGAGAGAAACTCATTTTTATATTATTAAGATATATATATATATATATATATATATATATATATATATATATATATATATATATCTGCAAAGGCACACACAGGGAGGGCAGGTTTCCATAACAACCAGGTAATTATCAGCAGCTGAGGATCTCATCCATTTCTATTCACTGACACTGTTAAAGGTATTCCGGTTACCATAAATATAACTTATGTTTTTTTCTATTACTACAGTTCAGTAGTAATAAAAGATGTTTTCCTCCACTGCTGTCTATTGCGTGGGCTCATAAATAAGCATGGTATTGACCTTTAATTCAGGCCACCCTAAAAGAAGTACTTAAAACACCCGCCCCAGGTCTCACTAAGCCACACCCCCAACTCTGTCAGGCCACACTCCCTTTCACTCCGCAGCCAACAGAGATTACAACTGGGAACTTTGGTTTTAAACTCCAACTGCCATTCTCTGCAAAGGCACACAGAGAATGCCTTCTGTTTGCTGCAGGGGTGGGAGGGTGAATTTCTCTCTGCAACGACACACAAAAATTTTAGATAAAATAGACTAATTATAGACTACAACTGTTCGAATCGTCTTGCTAAGCCATGCCCCCAACTCTGTCAGACCACGCCCCCTCCCACTCTGCAGCCATTCTGCAACGACACACAGAAACATTAAATGAAATAGATTAAATCACCTATGCGAAGCGCTTTGCTAAGCCACACCCCCAACTCTGTCAGGTCATGCCCCCTCCCACTCCGCAGCCAACAGGGATTGAAAGAATGAAGGGAAAAATAAACTTCTGTCAGCTGCAGGGGTGGGAGGGTGAATTTCTCTCTGCAATGACGCACAAAATTTTAGATGAAATAGACTAATTTCAGACTACAACCGTTCGAAGCATCTTGATAATCCACACCCCCAACTCTGCCAGGCCACGCCCCCTCCCACTCCGCAGGCAACGGGGATTGAAAAAAATCAGCTGCAGGGGTGGGAGGGTGAATTTCTCTCTGCAACGACACACAAAAATCGTAGATGAAATTGACTAATTTTAGACTACGACCATTCAGTACTAATAAAAGATGTTTTTTTCCACTGCTACCCATTGCGGGTCCCCATAAATTACCATTTCATCGACCTGTAATTCATGCCACTCTGACCCCCGCCCCAGATCTCGCGAAACCACGCTCCGCTACCTTCATTTTTTCAATCCCTATTGGCTGCGGAGTGGGAGGGGGTGTGGTTTAATGGGACACGGTGGGGGGGGGGTTAAGTCCTTCATTTCAGGGTGGCCTGAATTATAGGTTAATGCCATGGTAATTTGAGGAAACACATGGGTAGCAGTGGAAGAAAACATTGCTTTGCGCGGGTATATTTAATCTATTTCATTTAATGTTTCTGTGTGTCGTTGCAGAAAGAAAGTCATCCTCCCTCCCATTCCTGCAGCTGACAGATGTTGATTTTTACCTTCAATTGTTTAATCTCCATTGGCTGCAGAGTGGGAGGGGTCATGGCCTGACTGAGTCGGGGGCGTGACGTTGCAAGACCTAGGGCGGGGTTTTAAGTCCTTCTTTTGATGGTGGCCAGAATTATAGGTCGATGCCATGGTAATTTATGAGGACACGCCATGGGTAACAGTGGAAGAAAACATTGCTTTGCACGGGTATATTTAATCTATTTCATTTAATGTTTCTGTATGTTGTTGCAGAAAGAAATCCAACTTCCCTCCTACCCCTGCAGCTGACAGAAGTTGATTTTTACCTTCATTTTTTCAATCCCCGTTGGCTGCGGAGTGGGAGGGGGCATGGCCTGACAGAGTCGGAGCGTGGTTTCGCGAGATCTGGGGCGGGGGTCAGAGTGGCATGAATTACAGGTCGATGACATGGTAATTTATGGGGACCTGCAATGGGTAGCAGTGGAAAAAAACATCTTTTATTAGTACTGAATGGTCGTAGTCTAAAATTAGTCAATTTCATCTACGATTTTTGTGTGTCGTTGCAGAGAGAAATTCACCCTCCCACCCCTGCAGCTGATGTTTTTCAATCCCCGTTGCCTGCAGAGTGGGCGTGGCCTGGCAGAGTTGGGGGTGTGGATTATCAAGATGCTTCGAACGGTTGTAGTCTGAAATTAGTCTATTTCATCTAAAATTTTGTGTGTCATTGCAGAGAGAAATTCACCCTCCCACCCCTGCAGCTGACAGAAGTTTATTTTTCCCTTCATTCTTTCAATCCCTGTTGGCTGTGGAGTGGGAGGGGACATGACCTGACAGAGTTGGGGGTGTGGCTTAGCAAAGCGGTTCGCATAGGTGATTTAATCTATTTCATTTAATGTTTCTGTGTGTCGTTGCAGAAAGTCAACCTCCCACCCATCCCTGCAGCTGACAGAAGTTGATTTTTACCTTTATTTTTTCAATCCCTGTTGGCTGCGGAGTGGGAGGGGGCGTGGCCTTACAGAGTCGGGGCGTGGCTTAGCAAAGCGCTTCGCATAGGTGCATTTAATCTGTTTCATTTAATGTTTCTGTGTGTCGTTGCAGAATGGCTGCGGAGTGAGAGGGGGCGTGGCCTGACAGACGGGGCGTGGCTTAGCAAAAGGCTTCGAACGGTTGTAGTCTATAATTAGTCTATTTCATCGAAAATTTTTGGGTGTCGTTGCAGAGAGAAATTCACCCTCCCACCCCTGCAGCAAACAGAAGTTTATTTTTACCTTCATTTTTTCAATTCCCATTGGCTGCGAAGTAGGAGGGGGCGTGACCTGACAGAGTCGGGGGCGTGGATTAGCAAGACGCTTCGCATGGGTGTATTTAATCTATTTTATTTAATGTTTGTGTGTGTTGTTGCAGAAAGAAAGTCAACCTCCCACCCATCCCTGCAGCTGACAGAAGTTGATTTTTACCTTTTTTTTTCAATCTCTGTTGGCTGCGGAGTGAAAGGGAGTGTGGCCTGACAGAGTTGGGGGTGTGGCTTAGTGAGACCTGGGGCGGGGGTTTTA
Source organism: Rhinella marina (assembly GCA_900303285.1). Taxonomy (NCBI): domain Eukaryota; kingdom Metazoa; phylum Chordata; class Amphibia; order Anura; family Bufonidae; genus Rhinella; species Rhinella marina. Next base: position 242,171 of record ONZH01003632.1, on the reverse strand, counting down.
AGTACTTCTTTTAGGGTGGCCTGAATTAAAGGTCAATACCATGCTTATTTATGAGCCCACGCAATAGGCAGCAGTGGAGGAAAACATCTTTTATTACTACTGAACTGTAGTAATAGAAAAAAAACATAAGTTATATTTATGGTAACCGGAATACCTTTAACAGTGTCAGTAAATAGAAATGGATGAGATCCTCAGCTGCTGATAATTACCTGGTTGTTATGGAAACCTGCCCTCCCTGTGTGCCCCTTTGCAGAGAATGGCAGTTGGAGTTGCAATGTTGGCTAATGGAGATCATATTTTGGGAATATCTCAGGAACGGTATATCCTAGAGAGATGAGACCTGGTCTAAAACCTTCCCGGACACCTGATGTACCTGTGTGCCGAATTTGGTGAAAATCGGTCCAGTAGTTTGGTCAGGCAGACAGACAGAAACTCATTTTTATATTATTAAGAGATATATATCCATTTTCCCCCCTCTCTATATATATTGCTTTTTTGCCCCCCCTCTGTATATATATATATATATCCATTTTCCCCCCACTGTATATAAAACCATTTCCCCCCTCTCTATATATTGCTTGCTTGTCTATATATATATCCATTTCCCATATATATATATATATATATATATATATATAGCTTTTTTGCCCCCCATCTGTATACATGGAATTCCATTTTGCCCCTCTCTATATATATTGCTTTTTTGACCCCCCATCTGTATACATGGAATTCCATTTTGCCCCTCTCTCTATATATATATTGCTTTTTTTACCCCCCATCTATATACATGGAATTCCATTTTGCCTCTCTCTCTCTCTCTATATATATATATATATATATATATATATATATATATATATATATATATTGCTTTTTGACCCCCCCATCTGTATACATGGAATTCCATTTTGCCCCTCTCTATACGTATTGCTTTTTTGCCCCCCCCATCTGTATATATGGAATTCCATTTTCCCCTCTGTATAATTAATAATCCATTTCCCCCCCACTGTATATAAAACCATTTTCCCCCCATTTTTCCCCCAGAGACTTGCGTGATCCCCGGCCCAACGGCAACCTGTCAGTCAAGTTGACCAGGGGAGTGGTTTGCTTGACTTGAAGCAAGGAGGCCGCTGCCCCCTTGACTTCAAGCGGAGTCAAGACAGCGCGCGCAGGAGTCTTGAAGCAAGGAGGCTACAGCAGGTGACAGGTTCCCTTTAAAGATTCTCAGTGCCTTACTAATATAGAGGAGACTACCTCCCTTAATGAAAAGTCAGCTGAACAGCTGATAGATGCCCTAACAGCATTACCTGCCTCTTACCTCCCTCCATGAGGACATTACTACTTTATTGTCACCAATTTCAGCCTCTGTACAAGCTCTTGATGCCAGAGTGTCACACATTGAAACGAAAATGGGAGAGTATGCTGAGTCACAGAATACTGTAATTGACGCTCACAATGACATGGCGGACAAGCTAGAGCGGGTAAAATCCAAGCTTGCCGATTTAGAGGACTGCTCGCGACGCAACAATATTTAATTGTGGGGCATTCCTGAGGCGATTCCTCAAACAAATATAACTTCTTATATTCAAAAGTTGTCCCGGGCTCTGATTCCTATGTTGTCGGTTCAAGATGTGATTATTAACTGAGCTCAGAGTCCCTAGACCTGCACACTTGACGGAAACAGAACCCAGAGACACATTAGCTAGAGTGCACTTTTATCTTGTTAAAGAGGCCATCCTATCGGCTGCTGGGAAGATGCCAGTGCTACCGGATTCTTTCCAAACTGTTAAGCTTTATACGGACTTATCAGCTACAACCCTCCGTCAAAGGAAAGCGCTAGCCCCTATCACTACCACGCTGAGACAAAGTAATATTCCATACAGTTGGGGGTTATCCAGTGAAAATTCTAATAACGAAAGATGGCACTGCTTACTCCATCAAAACCCTGGAAGAAGGCAGGAAATTATTGCTCTCCTGGAACCTGACAATACTGGACTCAACCCAGCATGGGAAGTCACCTCGGAGGAATGAATACCGGCAAAGAAACGCAACCACACCCTACTCGACGGACTAATCGTTGGCGAAGTTGTCAAGACCATCTGGTGCAGAGGAAGAAAAGACTGCTAATCCTCATCCTGGTATTACAACTGGACTATACCCCTAGATTGGTGACAGCAGCCTAGAGCTGTGTTTCGTATCCTTCATGTTCTTCTACTTTCTGGGACTCTTGTTCTGATGATTCCCTTTACGGTATTGTTTGTTATGTTTTCTGTGTTCACATGCATTTATATTTGCCACTCTGAGCCGAGATGTTCTGTATTTTTACATTGGCCCCATGGTACTCCACTTCATATGACTTAACGTGAAGGGTCTTAATTATCCACAGAAGAAAAATTACTTACGGAGAGAGGCACTGCGGCATCACACAGATGTCATATGTGCTCAAGAAACACACATTATAGAAAAAGATGCACATAGACTGAAACATGAGTCCTTCCCAACCATTTTTCAGTCACACTCCGAAAAGAAAACTAAGGGGGTTTTAGTAGCAATTAGAAACATGGTAGCTTTTACTCCAATCTCACAGGTCATAGATACCCAGGGTTGAACCTTGAACGGTACCACATACATCATTGTCAGCTTGTATGCACCTAATCGTAGACAACTCTCATTCATCCGTAAGCTACTGAGAAAAGTTAATAGAGTCAAGCAAGGCCACTTGCTTTTGTGCGGCAATTTTAATAGCATTCTGGATTCCTCAATGGATACCAGCAATCCTGCAAGAGGAGCTCTTTGATGTCTGGAGAATACATCATGGTACAGAGAGGGATTTCACTTTCTTTTCAGAACGCCATGGGACGTATTCCCGCATTGACTTATTTTTAGTGGATCGGGTACTTCTATATAAAAGTTGCGCATCTGGTATTGATCTGATCAAATGGTCAGACCATGCAGTGATAACGCTAGGTATCCAAGAAGGAACTGACACCACTCCAGATAGAATATGGAGGAACAACACTTTCCTTCTGGGACATTCTGTATATGGGAGGGAGATAAAGAATTGTGCTGTGGCTTGCTCTAAGTTCAATAATGGGACCGCTTCTGACGTATACTTCGAATGGCAAGCCTATAAAGCTCTCATACAGGGTATATTGATTAAGATTAGTCAGAGATAAAAAGGATAGAGAACACAAACAAACCACATTGTTGTCTGAACTAGACAAACTCGAGCAAGCCCCATCTACTACCACCTCTCGATCCATAATAGATATTCGTAATCAACTAAGAAATTTACTTCTACGGGATTATAAACATTCCTTAGTAAAAAACAAACCTAAATATTATGCCTAGAGTAATAAGGCTGGCAAGATCTTAGCTACTAAACTAAAGTCCCATCATACCCGCTCCAGAATTCCCTATATTAAACACCCCACCACTGGGGCTAAACTCACAGACCCTTAGAGATATAACCACCCAATTTAGGGACTATTACCACACCCTCTATAACAGTGGAGAACAGCAACCCCCTTCAGATGATTTACATGCTTTGATACAGGATTTCTTAAACACAGCGCAATTACCAGTCCTAAAAGATGAGTATTTGACCTCTATTTGTGCCCCTATTACAGTAGCGGAGATTCTTAAAGTAATTAAAACACTGCCCTCTGGGAAATACCCAGGCCCAGATGGCCTTTCTAGCAAATTTTATAGAAGAGTGTCTACACTGATATCCCCGTGCTTGGAATCAGTGTTCCAGCAAGCTGCGCAAGGTGTTCCTTTCCCCACAGGAAATGTTGGCTGCCCAAGCCGGAAAAGACGACAGATGTCCCCCAGAATTTTAGGCCCATTTACTTGTTGAATGTAGACATTAAGCTAAAATATTGGCGACCAGATTATCGTCTGTGGTGCAGTTTTTGGTGAAATTCGACCAGACTGGGTTTGTCGTGGGCCGTCAAGCCTTCGATAACACCAGACGAGTCTTGAATGTCCTAGATTATGCGGAGGCAAACAAGATCCCTATGGTGGCTATTGCATTGGACACCGAGAAGACGTTTGACCGCATCCACTGGTCCTCCGCTTTCTCGGTACTGCAACATATGGGATTCAAAGAAACAATACTCTCAGCCATTAAAAACTTATACAGCAATCCATCCGCGAGAGTCTTCTCTAATGGGGCCCTCTCTGAACCTTTCCAAATCCACAATGGGACACGTCAGGGGTGTCCCTTGTCTCCGCTGATCTTTGTATTAACTATTGAACCTCTGGCCCAACACCTACGATTGGATGACACCATTAAGGGGATTACTATAGGTGGAAGACAACATTTAATTTTCTTGTACGCAGACGATATCATCCTTACATTAACCGAACCTCATAGTTCGCTGCAGCGCTCCTTGGATATTATTTCTAGATATGGCCTCTTATCCTACTACAAAATCAATGTATCTAAGTCCTAAGTACTGCCCCTAAACCTTCTTCAAGATATGTTTCAAGTAGAGATGAGCGAATCATTCCAAAAATTATTCGCTGAAGATTCGTATATTTGCGTACAAAATATACGTTATTATGTGCTATTAGCGAACATTCGAACACTAATAACGAACGTGCATTTAAAAACTGTACGCAACTTCTTAGAAGACATACGCATGAGCGTACAAATAGCCCACGAATCCTCAGCGTACTATTGTCTACGCGGTTACGTAATACACAGGCACGTACAACGAGAGGCCGCGGAGTGCACTCCTCAGAGGCAGAGCGAATATTCAAAAATGGCATCCAGACGATCCTCATCATTTAGCTCTGCTGCACAGCTGAAATACATAGTCCGGCTGATGGACCGCCAGGATTACGATTTACGATGGCACACAACGCCACCCGAACCAGCATAAAAAGGAGGTGATCCAGGAGGTGATCCCAGGCTTGCGCCATCGTTTCGACACCTTGCGGACCCCGGGCCAGATCCAGCATAAATGGTCAGATCTGAAATCGCCCTCAGAGGCAGTATGTATATTTGAGGTGGTAAGTAAGGTGCTGTCTATCCGGCTATGGGCATAGTACAATCATCCACAATACTATAAAGTGAATATGAGGACCCATTGCGGAACCTGTAAAGAAATACACACAATGGGCAACATACTTGAAAAGGTTGCTGAAAGGTAAAAACATTAGTGCAAACAATCCAGTGCAAACAATATAGTGCAAATACATTATATGTATAATGTAAACATTTTAAATATCACCTACCTAGTCTGCTCACGGACACGTTTAAGTCTCTTTTCTTCTGACGCTTGTCATAGAACTGGAGCAGAGTCCCAAACTCAGTTGCAATTTGTAATCCACATAGGTAAAATTGTAATCCAAATGGGTAAAAAAATAGCAGCAAAGATTCCTTAAAAAACCCTCTTTCAAGGGGCTCCCCAATAACTTGAAAAGGGGGAAAAAAGGGATGAGGCGCACGTATGCATAACTTGGTTAAAACTTTTTATTAGATGGGGGGAGTCCTGACAATCCATGTCCATCTGGGTGAGGACAAACGCAGGGCAACAAAAAAAAACAAAAAACACGCCAACTAGTGCTCACCCTTCAAGTTAAGTCCACGTTGTGGCTCCCATAAAAGCTGCAGGATCCTTACTTAAGGGCCAGCAGGTCCTCTTCACTGCTGCTGGAGCTAATAGACATGAGAGGACGCTCCTGCCTCATGAAAGCAACACTGGCTGCGGCAGCAGACCCCCACCGACCTCTCAGGACTGTGCGGCCTGCACCTGCCATGGCAGTTGGTATTGTACCACCGATGGCTGGTACACAAAACTGTTGGTGGTCATCTGTCCCACATGAAGAATCGGCAGCGGTGGCAAATCTGGTATCAGGATTTCTTGATTTCTCCTCAGATCACAGAGTCCCATCATTGGTCTCATGGGAACACCGAGCCTCTTCTGCGGCCTGGGCCAGTCTCCCGGGGGCGCTGCAGGAGTAGCTGGTCACTTAAGGAGTTTCACCCCAGTAGCAAATATGCCTTGGAGGCTCTTCATGGGGGTATACTCCACGTAATCCCCTGCATGGAGATTGTGGCGGACGGGCGGAAGATACGGCCGTTTTACCGACCGGCGGTTTACGTATAATTCTTCTGCCGTCTCCTCATCGCTGGTAAAACCTACTCCCCGTTCCACGCTGAACCAAATAACGGTACCCCTTCGGCGCTCCAGCTTAGAGTCACCAGACCGTGGGTGCTCCAAAACCTGCACAACCCACTCCTCTACCAGAGGGTCAGGGTGTTCCGGGTGACAGCCTCGGGGACCATTGAATTTTGCAGAAGGGAGTAGTCCTTCCGCAGCGGAGCGGGAACTCCTGCCGTGCCCGACTTCTTAGGCTGCTGGACATGTTGAGAGACGTAGATCTCCTCCGGTTCCTTCTCCTCATAGGGGTCGATGCCCCACACCATGCCTCCCCAGTCAGGACCTCGCTGTGTCGCCATCTTAATTTTCTGAGTTGCCTCGTCATCCTCGCGCGCTGGAGAAAGGGGCGGAGCTACCAGGGAGGAGTCTGCATAGCAAATGAATTGAATTCGTACGCAACAGCGTATAGAGTAACTTATACGTAGCAATAGAGTATAATTCATAGGACAAACTACGTAGCGAATGCGTACAGAGCTGAAGAAAATCACCTAATATTCAGATTCGCTTCGCAGCTAAAAATTCCCAAGATTTGATACGAATCGACGAATCGATTCACTCATCTCTAGTTTCAACTAATGAAATCTTCCTACCCTCTAGATTGGCAGGACAATGAAATACAATACCTGGGTATTCGCCTTACAAAAAATAGAACAATACTCTATTCCCACAAATACGGACCGCTCTTGAAAACCATAGAACAAGATCTAACTGCTTTTGCAAAACATGACATTTCTTGGGTGGGAAGGATAGCTTCCTTTCAAATGTTTACTGTACCTAAGGTGCTGTATGTCTTTCGGACTCTCCCGATACCTTAACCTGCTGTTTTTTTTTTTTTTTTTTCAGAAATCTAGACAACTTCTTAATAAGTTTATTTGGGGGAATGGAAAGCCGAGAACCTCATATGCCCAAATGATCCGAAAAAAGGGAAAGGAAGGGATGGGATAACCATGTCTTCACCATTATTATGCAGCCACTAACATCTCCATCTTGAAAGACTGGTGGACCAGGGCTACCGATAAATATTGGGTCCACATTGAGCAAAGCGCAACTGGAACTCAGAACCTTAGAACCTTGTTGTTTAGCTCAGTGCTAGGTCCACCTCTACGCATTGGAGAGTTACATTCTGTACTCCACTCCATAAATATATGGCATAAGTATCAGGAACCAGTACCAGGCATAAGTACCTTCCTGGTACCAGTACCAGGAAGGTATAATAACAGCTGCCTTGGAATCACTGGGAATGCTACTAGATAACATATCTCTGACTGATTGGGCTTGCGGAGGGATTAGCACTGTTCAACAGTTATATTCTCAAAACTCTGAGGTCCTTTACGAACTTACACGAGACCCAGGGAATCCCTCACAGTGATTTATATATTATCTGCAGGTGAGACACTTACTCTCCTCTTTGACTAAGTCTCCTTCAACTTTCCATGTTGACGCCATAGCTTTCTTTAAACTTACCTCTTTTTTGTTAACGTACTGTCACGCTCGGGTGTGGGGGGAAAAGCCACACCGAGCGTATGAGGGATGGGAACAGACAAAACCAGGGAACTGGTCACCTCCTGCAGGGGACCCTAAGACTAGGCCCTAGCTGGCTACCAGTATGAACTAACCCGGGTGGTAGGAAAGCTCATACACAGGAACCTAATCTGAGTAAACCCTAGAACACCCTGCAGTCTAATGACACAAGAGAGTAACCTGTTCCTCCAAGCGTAAGGAGGAACAGGAGACTCAAACAGGAATAACCAAAGGAAGGGAAAACACTTAACTTTAAGTAGAACTCAGCAACAGGATCTCAGCCGAGATCCACACCACTCTCAACAGGTATGTAGCAGATATAAACCGCAAGGGATACTGGGAGAGGAAGAGGTAAGTAGGAGACAGCTAATTGCCCAGCGGCAACAGCTGAGGGAAAGGGGTGTGGAGAACAGCACCCAAACCACAGGGAATAGCCTGTCAAACCTGTCACTTAGAAAGCCGCGCAGAACGTCTGATTCCAGACGCAAGACCACTCGTGACATTACCCCCCCTTTTACGGGTGACCTCCGGGCACCCAGGACCAACTTTATCAGGGTGACATCTGTGAAAGGCTTTTACCAAACGACTGGCATTCACGTCAGATGCCGGTACCCATGACCTCTCCTCAGGACCATAACCCTTCCAATGAACCAGATATTGAAGGGTCCCACGAAGAACTCGAGAATCGATGATCTTGACAATCTGAAATTCCAAATTACCATCCACCAAGACAGGCGCGGGTGGCAAGGGAGATGGCTCCAGAGGTTCAACATACCTCTTCAACAAACATCTGTGAAACACATTATGGATTTTCAGGGCCTGCGGAAGTTCAAGACGAAATGCTACAGGATTAATAATGGCCGTGATTTTATATGGGCCAATAAATCTTGGACCCAACTTCCATGAAGGAACTTTCAACTTAATGTTCCTAGTAGACAGCCACACAGAATCACCCACATTTAGGTCCGGACCATCTATGCGTCTCCTGTCAGCCACACGTTTGTACTTGTTACCCATATTTATCAAGTTATTTTGAATTTTTCGCCATATGGAAGACAATGATGACGAAAAACGTTCTTCCTCAGGAATACCAGAAGTATCAGAACCACAAAATGTGCCAAACTGCGGGTGAAAGCCATATGCACCAAAAAATGGTGACTTACCAGTGGAGTCCTGTCTGCGATTATTTATGGCAAACTCAGCCAGAGACAAAAACGAGGACCACTCCTCCTGGTTCTCAGAGACAAAACATCTCAAGTAAGTCTCCAGACTCTGATTGGTACGCTCAGTCTGTCCATTCGTCTGGGGATGAAAGGCAGAAGAGAAAGACAGTTGTACCCCGAGCCGAGTACAGAACGCCCTCCAGAATCTGGACACAAACTGAGTCCCACGATCAGAGACAACGTCAGTGGGAATGCCATGAAGTTTCACAATATTTTCAACAAACACTTGTGCAAGAGTTTTAGCATTGGGGAGTCCGGGTAATGCAATAAAGTGCGCCATTTTACTAAAACGATCTACAACCACCAGAATAACTGTCTTACCAGACGACTCAGGCAGATCAGTGATGAAGTCCATGGATAGGTGAGTCCATGGTCTGGACGGGATGGGTAATGGAAGTAGGGGTCCAGAAGGACGAGTATGTGTCACCTTAGAGCGTGCGCAGACACTACAGGCTGACACATATTCCTCAACACACTTACGCAGACCTGGCCACCAGAATCTACGAGAGATGAGGTCGACAGTGGATTTACTCCCAGGGTGTCCCGCAAGCACCGAAGAATGATGCTCCTCAAAAACCTTATAACGCAAATCAGAAGGAACAAACAACTTCCCGGGAGGGCAAGACTCCGGCGCATCTCCCTGGGCCTCAAGCACTTTAGCCTCAAGATCAGGATAAAGAGCGGATATCACCACTCCTTCAGACAGTATAGGGCTAGGATCTTCAAAATCACCACCCCCGGGAAAACTACGTGACAAGGCATCCGCCTTCACATTCTTAACCCCAGGACGGTATGTGACAATGAAATTGAATCTGGTGAAGAACAAAGACCATCTGGCCTGCCTCGGATTAAGTCGTCTAGCCGACTCCAGGTAAGCCAGATTTTTGTGATCAGTGAATACCGTGATTGGATGATTCGCCCCTTCCAACCAATGACGCCATTCCTCAAAAGCCAACTTAATGGCCAGTAACTCTCGGTTACCCACATCATAATTTCTCTCCGCCACAGAGAGTTTCTTCGAAAAAAAAGCACATGGGCGCCATTTACCAGGTGACGGGCCTTGTGATAACACAGCTCCTACCCCCACATCGGATGCGTCAACCTCCACAATGAAAGGTTGTGACACATCTGGCTGCACCAATATAGGGGCAGAGGAAAAGCACTCCTTAACAGCGGAGAAGGCTTGCAACGCTGCATCAGACCACACAGAGACATCCGTCCCTTTCTTAGTCATGTCAGTTAAGGGTTTAACTATAGTCGAATAGTTCTTAATAAATTTTCGGTAATAGTTGGTGAACCCCAAAAATCGCATAAGAGCCTTCAGATTTTCAGGTCGGTCCCAGTTCAGAACAGCACAGACCTTCTCTGGATCCATACGAAAACCTGAAGATGAAAGCAGGTATCCTAAGAATTGCACCTCATGAACAGCAAAAGCACATTTCTCTAATTTTGCATACAACTTGTTATCTCTTAAAATTTGCAACACCTGCCTCACGTGATCCTGATGTGTCACAATATCTGGAGAATAGATTAGTATGTCATCCAAATACACGACTACAAACCTCCCCACAAGATGATGAAAAATGTCATTAACAAAATGCTGGAAGACAGCAGGAGCATTGGTCAACCCAAAAGGCATGACCAGGTTCTCAAAGTGGCCCTCAGGAGTGTTAAAGGCCATCTTCCATTCATCCCCTTCCTTGATCCTGACCAGATTATATGCCCCCCTTAAGTCCAACTTGGAGAACACCTTAGCATCCACAATCTGGTTAAACAAGTCAGGAATCAAAGGAAGGGGGTACGGATCACGGACAGTAATCCTATTGAGTTCACGGAAATCCAGACATGGCCTAAGGGATCCGTCCTTTTTTTAACAAAAAAGAACCCTGCTGCCACAGGAGATTTGGAAGGCCTAATATGTCCTTTGGCCAAACTCTCAGCAATATATTCCTTCATGGCCGTTCTCTCAGGTCCAGAAAGGTTATACAGCCTAGATTTAGGCAATCTTGTTCCAGGGATAAGATTGATAGGACAATCGTATTCCCGGTGAGGGGGTAAATCCTGACATCCACCTTCAGAAAATACATCAGAGAAATCCGATATAAAAGAAGGAAGAGTCTTAGTGGTTAAAGCAGAAAAAGATGTATTAAGGCAATTGTCAACACAATAATCGCCCCAATCCACAATTTGTCTAGTATGCCAGTCAATGGACGGATTATGTTTGCTTAACCACGGTAAACCCAGAACCACAGGAGCAGGAAGACCTTCCAACACAAAACATGAAATAAGCTCCTGATGAAATTCACCCACTCTTAATTTGATATCATGCACCATCTGAGACAAACACTTCTGAGAGAGAGGTGCAGAATCAATGGCAAACACAGAAATCCTCTTATCCAAAGAACTTGGTGACAATCCATGCATACGGACAAACTGAGCATCAATCAAGTTCACCCCTGCCCCGCTGTCAATAAACACCTCAATTTTCACAACCTTTGATTCTAGCGCCACCTCGGCAGTCAGGAGAAAACGGGTACTGCAGGATGAAGACAAATGCACATTTTCAGTCTCCCTACCCACTCCACCAAGAGTGAGATGAGAATTCAACGCCCCCTTTTCTTTTCTCTCCTTTAGAGATAGGAAGCATGGACATACATTGATAAAGTGTCCTTTCTGACCACAGAAAAAACACACACCCTTTTTATTACCAAGATGATTGCGGGTGGCTACAGAAGTGGCTCCCCCTAATTGCATAGGTTCATCCCCAGACATCAACCTAGGGGAATATTCACCCAAAGTGTCATAGGAAGCTGGTACACTATGTGATAGTACGTCCTGAGAGCGGGGGCCCCTAGATCGCTCTCTCAGGCGCCTATCCATGCGTACAGCAAGAGACATAGCGGCTTCCAAAGACACAGGGGTTTCCTGAAAGGCCAAAGCGTCCTTCAGCCTTTCAGACAAACCTTGACAGAATTGGCTACGTAAAGCCGGATCGTTCCATTCAGTATTGGTCGCCCACCTCCGAAACTCAGAGCAATAAGTCTCAACCGGCCGCTCACCCTGACAAAGGTTACGTATCTGGGTCTCCGCCAGGGAGATACGATCCGGGTCATCATAGATAATCCCTAGGGTCTTGAAAAATTCATCTACCGACCGGAGAGACAGCGATCCAGCCGGTAGAGAAAAGGCCCATGACTGCGCATCCCCTTTAAGCAGCGAGATGACCACACCAACCTTCTGTTCCTCATTACCAGAAGAATGTGGACGCAGTCTGAAATACAATTTGCACGCCTCCCTAAATAGAACAAAATTATCACATTCCCCAGAAAATCTATCCGGGAGGGGGACCTTAGGCTCCAAACAGGCCTGACACTCAGCACCCCCAGAACCACCAGCCTGTGGTCTCTGAATCTGGTTGCGGATGTCAGCCACCTCCAAGCTGAGTCCCTGCAGCCGTTCAGCCAGTGTAGCAATAGCATCCATGTCAGCACAAAAATGACATAAATTTTTGTTAGTGGCGGTTTATAATGTCACGCTCGGGTGTGGGGGGAAAAGCCACACCGAGCGTATGAGGGATGGGAACAGACAAAACCAGGGAACTGGTCACCTCCTGCAGGGGACCCTAAGACTAGGCCCTAGCTGGCTACCAGTATGAACTAACCCGGGTGGTAGGAAAGCTCATACACAGGAACCTAATCTGAGTAAACCCTAGAACACCCTGCAGTCTAATGACACAAGAGAGTAACCTGTTCCTCCAAGCGTAAGGAGGAACAGGAGACTCAAACAGGAATAACCAAAGGAAGGGAAAACACTTAACTTTAAGTAGAACTCAGCAACAGGATCTCAGCCGAGATCCACACCACTCTCAACAGGTATGTAGCAGATATAAACCGCAAGGGATACTGGGAGAGGAAGAGGTAAGTAGGAGACAGCTAATTGCCCAGCGGCAACAGCTGAGGGAAAGGGGTGTGGAGAACAGCACCCAAACCACAGGGAATAGCCTGTCAAACCTGTCACTTAGAAAGCCGCGCAGAACGTCTGATTCCAGACGCAAGACCACTCGTGACACGTACCTTGTGTAGTGCAAGCTTACATGCAAAGAGGTTTATGTTCGTCTGTTCGAGACGCCTAAATGTAGCTATTAGTACTTTTCATTCTCCCAATATGTTTTCTTTCTTTGATTTCTGTTTTGGTTGTGTATGTTTATCAATTGGGGCATAACAGCCCTATAGATTTTTTGGACCCACTCAGTCAACCAATCAACAATTTATTTAATGGCAGGGTTTTTGTCAACTCAACCTTCCCCTACTTTATTTACATTGGAGGCGGAGCAATTTTTCTCTACATCTAGCTTACCCATCAATAAATCAGATATATTCACAGCCTTTAAAGAAATTAACAAAACAAATAAGCAGTATATAAGATCCCTATGGGAAATCACAAGTTTGGAAAATATTTGCAGCAAAGGATTATATATAGAGGCATGAGAATAAATATAGTTCCTAATTTACAACAGAAAGATGCTGAATTCATAAAAGGGTGGCAACAATTATTAACTGAGAATTCCCTACGTATGTTACAGTATTTATTAGATTATGAGAAAATTTCCTTTGGGAGGATCACTAAGCAGTTAGAACAAGAGATTACGCAAATTCAGTGTTTCAAATCACAAACTGAATTTATCCAGTGTGAACAACGTTTACAAAAAAATATTGAGTCTTTTCAAACAGAAATCAAAGAAAGAAAACCTAGAAAATACATTAGGGACAGATGTGATTTTGACACTGGTCAAATTTACATCAACAAGACTAACTCAGGAGGGCTTGGGAGAATTAAAAGTACTAATAACTACATTAAGGCGTCTCGAACAGACGTCTCTGAATCTGACTGGCCAGGGTCTGAATATCAGAGGCTGAGAGGTCAAGGCACAATACAAACTGGGACTAAGAGAAAGAACAAAGGATGTGGTCCTTACACACCAAGGAGGGCACCGGCACCACAACCAACAGTAACATCACAATCCGGTGTACAGAAATGGGGACCTACCAGTATCACGTCAGCCAGATATGAACATATCTCAAGGTCTAAAGATGGGACAGGATTTTCAACCTTCCTCTACATCTGACTTAGTTTTTTCTGCTGTCATATTACCTCAAAACCAGTCAACAACAACATCGACGATTTTGACATCAGGCATTACGTCCCCTTTTTTAGCCAAGGAAGGCCAGCTGAGAGACAGGGACAAGTGGGCTTACAACCCAAAGACATAATTGTGCCAACAGATAGCCTTCAGATCATAAACCTTTCGGATGTGAGACTTGAAGAAAAACATTTACGGTTGCTCCAGAGAGGTTTGTCCTTCACTCCAACACCACAATTTAATTGTTTTGAATGGGTGAAGGACATAAACCTCTTTGCACGTAAGCTTGCACTACACAAGGTACATAAACAAAACGAAAGGGACCACAGTGTTTTATAACAAAGAGAAAAAACAAGCACTGCTATTTTAGAGTCTTTAGATGACCAAAATCCAATAGATATGGACATTGTTGAACCTCCTTTTTCTGCTCTCACTCCACCATTTTCTCAATTTGGTAATATTGAGACTTCTGTTGATTTGGTTATGAACGACCTTAAATACATACACAATTCAACTGTTACCACTCCTCATAATCTAGATGTTGATGAAATGGAAGCATTAAGAGAACTAATGCAAAATAAGGATTTAATAATAAAACCCTCAGATAAGGGTGGTCATGTTGTGTTAATGAATAGACCCATGTATGAAGAGATGGTAGGAAATTTGTTAAAAGATACGCACACGTATCAGAAGTTGAAGTCGAATCCAACTGAGAGTAATCTAGCAGAATTTAAAAATATACTCACCAAAGCCAAACAGTCCAAGCTGATTTTGAAAGATGAGTTCAAATTCCTTTATATGGTCAGCCCACTATTGCGACATTATATGCAACATTATATGCCATCCCTAAAGTTCATAAGCAGAGACAGCCTATCAGCCTTTGAGGCAATAATAGTTTAACAGAAAATATCAGTCAATACGTTGATGAATTTATCTCAGGTTTTGTTCCATGTCTTCCTTCATAGCAAAAGGCAAACAAACTGCAGCACTCACCTGCACATCCAGCAGAGGAAGCACGGACAGGGCCCGTATCCGGCCACATCCAAATGGAAAAGAAAAGTCCAGCTTTCGTATAAAATGCTTGCGTCTTTATTAATAGTGGTAAAAGCCAAACAAGTAGTACAGTGTACGTGTTTCGGACCCCAACATCACGGGCCTTATTCATGGTGTCATGGAAAGGCTGAGTGCCACAATTGATGTCTGGTGTAGTAAGATGGGGAAAGTGCACATTCCCATTATCACATTAACACCATAGAGAGACATTGTTTACTGTATACACAGACAATAGTTATTTTATTAGGCTAGCTCACATTAACCCTTTCAGTACCGAGCCATCTGTCACCTTAAATCCCAGGCCGATTTTTGCAAATATGACATGTCACTTTATGTGGTAATAACTTTAGAACGCTTTTACTTATCCAGGCCATTCTGAGACTGTTTTCTCGTGAGATATTGGACTTCATGACAGTCATAAATTTGAGTCAATATATTTCACCTTTATAAAAAAAATTCCAAATTTACCAAAAATTTTGAAAAATGTTCAAATTTCAAAATTTCAATTTCTCCGTTTTAAAAACAGAAAGTGATACCTCATAAAATATGTATTACTTAACATTCCCCATATGTCTACTTTATGTTGGCATCATTTTGTAAATGTCATTTTATTTTTTTAGGAAGTTAGAGGGTTTAGAAGTTTAGAAGCAATTTTTCAAATTTTCAACAAAATTTCCCAAACCATTTTTTTGAGCACCAATTCAGTTATAAAGTGATTTTGTGAGGCTTACCTAATGAAAACCACTAATAAATGACCCCATTTTAGAAACTACACCCCTCAAATTATAAAAAACTGAAGTTTTTATTTTCTATTTTTTACGGCGTTTACCTAGCGAGGTGGGACATGTGATATTTTTATAGAGCCGGTCAATACGAACGCAGCGATACCTAATATGCCTTCTTTTCTTTTTTCCCTATTTTTTTACTTTTTTTTATTTTATTTTGGGAAAATGACGCTTTTTTTTACTTGAAACTTTTTTTTTTTTGTTAAACTTGAAATAACTAGGACTGCCATTTCATCTAAAAGCTAATTGCAGCTCCCCATACATGTTTCGCTGCTGCACGGCGTCCTCGGGGTTAAGAAGCTACTGCTACTGCGCTTGAGCCCCATTCATTATCAATGGGGACAAAACATAACTGAAAAAAACGGAATGCTCCATTATGCATTCCATTCCGTTCTCATACCAGAGAGCAAACCGCAGCATGAGGATTTGGACACAATCTGACACAATAAAAAACAGATCCGTCCCCCACTGACTTTCAATGGAGTACATGACGGATCTGTCTTGGGTATGTTAACCCCTTCACGTCAGCCATATGGCTATATATGTCCTATCTGCACATGCCCCGTGCAGATAGCACACATATAACGTTCTGGCAGCTCTTTAATCCAAGCGCTGCAAAGCGCTTGGATTAAAGCTTCTATCACTGCACTGCCACTGTCACAGACAGTGCAGACCCCAGCAATGCCAACAAGGAACCAATCAGAGTGGTCCCTTGCCGGCGATCGATCCGATTGGTTAGTCTGTGCAGACTAACCAGTCGGATCGCAGCAGTGTAAAAATGCCGGTTTCAGGCTCTGGTCTGCACTCTGTACCTGATGGGCCGACCGTGCCTCTTTCCGGCCGGCCGTGCCTCTTCTGGGCAAGCCGTGCCCCTTCTGTTTGGCTGTGCCCCCTCCTTACTATACTTTGTGGCCTCCGCTCTGGCCCTGCACTCATTTGTGCCCCCTGCCCCCTTGTGCGCTCCAATGCTGTATGTGATGGCGGCAGCTCCGCAGTCAGTGGCATCTAAGGGGTTAACAGAGGGAGAGGCAATAGCAGCAGCCCGATGGTTGCCATGGCAACCGGACGCCTTGCAAAGACGTCCAGTGTTGCCATCTATCAGGGTAAAACTGATAGTATTATACTTTGCAATGCAAGAGCATTGCAAAGTATAATACAGCCATCAGCCCCATTGGACCTTCAAGATCCAAGTGGGACTTGATTTAAAAAAAAAAAAAAAAGTGTGAAAAAGGTAAAAAATAAATGTAAAAAATAAATAAAAATGTAAATTAAAAATAAAATAAATTGCCTTTTCCTATATCCGCTAATTTAAAAAAAGATGAAAAAAATGGAAAAAAGTAAAATAAACCACATAATTGGTATCGCCACATCCGTAATGACATGATCTATAAAATGATCATGGTACTAATCCTGTGTGGTAAACGCTGTACAAAATAAAAATAAAAAACAATGGCAGAATTGCTTTTTTTTCTGCCTCACCTCCCTAAAGAATTGAAAAAAAAAGTGATCAAACAGTCATATGCATCCCAAAAACTATACCAATAAAAACTACATCCCATCACGCAAAAAATAAGCCTTCATACAACTATGTTGATGGAAAAATAAATAAATTATGGGTCTTAGAATTTGGTGATGCAAAAAAAAAAAAGCTTAATAAAAAGTGATTTTATTATATAAAAGTGGTATACCATAAATAAAACAATATAAATTTGGTATCACCATAACCGTATCAACCCATAGAATAAAAATATCTTATTGAGTATACCACATGGAGAACCTCATCTAATATATAAAGCTGAGTGTGTGTGTGTGTGTGTGTGTGTGTGTGTGTGTGTCCGCTAAAGGAATCCGCACTGCTGCAGCTACAATCACAAAATTTGGAACACATGTACATCAGGTGTCAGGGAAGGTTTTAGAACATTTTTCAGCTCTCCAGGACGTACGGTTCCTGAGATATTCCCAAAAAATGCATTAGCCAATAGTAGCCTGGTCACATGACCCTTATCAGCCAATAGAAGCTCACAGGCCGTCTCCACACACCAGGTTTCTATGACAACCTAGCCAGTTCACTGCTGTAGGTCTGCATTAAAGAGGCAGAGCACTGTGGATGACAATGGTAAAGGGGTATTTCAGTTACCATAAATATAATTTATGTTTTAGACTAATTCATCATCAATCATTACCTCATATAATGTAAATTTCACATATTTACTGTTCAGTAGTAATAAAAGATGTATTCTTCCACTGCTACCCACCTTCTTCCTAAATTACTATGGCATCGACCTGTAAGGGCTCGTTCACATCACCGTTAGGGCTTCCGTTCTCCTGCTCCGTTATAGGAGCAGGAGAATGGAAAGGACGGATTCGGGGCATAACTGAGCCCAACGGAGCCTAAGGGACCCCATAGACTATAATGGGGTCCGTTATCTTTTGAGCGGAAACCTAACGGACCCCATTATAGTCTATGGGGTCCCTTAGGCTCCGGTGGGCTCAGTTATGCCCCGAATCCATCCTTTCCGTTCTCCTGCTCCTATAACGGAGCAGGAGAACGGAAGCCCTAACGGTGATGTGAACGAGCCCTAATTTAGGCCACCGTCAAAAGAAGGACTTAAAAGCACCACCCCCAGATCCCACTAAGCCACGCCCCTGACTCAGTCAGGCCATGCCCCTTCCATGCCACATATGACCAGAATTAAAAATATAGGTAAAAATCACCTTCTTTCAACTGCAGGGGTGGGGGGGAGGGTGACTTTCTCCCTGCAGCTCATTGCTCAGACTGCACAGTGCTGCTGCTGAGAGTGAGCTGTTCAAAAGGACATCCCTGTGTCCATCCAGGCCATGTGCATGACAGAGGACAGGGAGTCTGAAAGCCAGACTGTCCAGCCTAAAACAAGACCTCTGGCCACCCTAGGGGCAGGCTGATGTTAGGGTGGCCAGATGTCCGGCTTTAGGCTGGACAGTCCAGTTTTCTGGCTACCTGTTCTCCGTCCGACGCAGTGCCTGGACAGACACAGAGATGTCCACACTTTCAGTAGCTCACACTCAGACAGCTTCTCCTCCGTGTCTTCACGGAGCCAGGGGGGCGTGGCCTCATGTTTAGTGGTGTGTCTTCATGGGAACTGGGGGTGCTGTTTCACGTTTGGGGGAATGGCCGGTGAGGTCTAGATTTCTGGGGTGAAGACAGTGGCCACTCTAGCTGCTGTGGAGGTCACAGTTAAAGGGACAGGCCGCTGTAGAGGTCACTGTTAAAGGGGCGGGCTGCTGTAGAGGTCACTGTTAAAGGGGCGGCCTGCTGTAAAGGTCACTGTTAAATGGGGGGCCGCTTTAGAGGTCACTGGTAAAGGGGCGGACCGCTGTAGAGGTCACTGTTAAAGGGGTGGGCTGCTGTAGAGGTCACTCTCGATATATTTTAACAACACACACACAAACAGTAAATGAAATAAATTAAATATACCCGGACAAAGCCGGGTCCTTCAGCTAGTATAAAATACACTGTCACAATTGCAATATTAGCCCACTGTTCCTCATAAAAAATTAAATAAAAAGCGATCAAAAAGTCATATGTACCTAAAAATGGTATTATTAGAAGCTATAGCCCATCCTGCAAAAAATTAGGGGATCAGACAACAAAAAAATAAAAAAGCTATGGCCCTTAAAATCTATTTCAGCAAATTCCATGTTAGAAAATGCAGATGTTGCTCCTTTCCTTTTGAATTCTGCCGTCTGCACATACAGCAGTTTACGACCACTATGGGGTGTTGCCGTATTCAGGAGAAAATGAGTAACTTATTATGAGGTGCATTTGCTCCTGTTATCCCTTGTTTAAGTGACAAATTTGGCCTTCTTGTAAAAAAAAATATAATTTTTCATTTTCACAGCCAAGTCTTTCTAAATATTATGAAACGCCTGTGAGGTCAAAGTGGCCAGTAAACCCCTCTGAGTTATTTGAGGGGTCAAGTTTCCAAAATGGGGTCACTTTTTGGGATTTCTACTGTAGGGGTGCCCTAGCGTGCCTTCACATATGACACGACACCCAAAAGTCATTCCAGCAAAATCTGCTCTCCTTTCCTCCTGCGCCCTGCCGTGTGCCCATACAGCTGTTTACGAACATAAATGGGGTGTTTTTGTAAACTGCAGAATCAGGGTAATACATATGGAGGTTTGTTTTGCTGTTAACCCTTACTGTAGTATAGGAAAATATGGATTAAGATTAAAAATCCACAAAAAAAAATGAAAATTGTAAATTTAACCTCAATTTTCCTTTAATTCTTGTGGAACACCAAGGGTTAAAATAGTTTGTAAAACCAGTTTTGAATAATTTGAGGGGTGTAGTTTCTAAAATGAGGCAATTTATGGGTGGTTTCTAGGATATAAGGACCTCAACATGACTTCAGTACTGAATTGGTCCTTGAAAAAGTCGGTTTTGAAAATTTTATAGAAAATTTGAAAAAATGCTTCTTAAATTGTAAGCCTTCTAACGTCCTAAAAAAATAAAATGTAATTTTCAAAATGATGCCAACATAAAGTAGACATATAGGGAATCTTAAGTAAAAACCATCTAATGAGGTATCACTATCTGCCTTTAAGGTGTAGAAATTCAAATTTAGAAAATTTAATTTTTTTCCAAATTTTCTGTAAATTTTGGATTTTTTATAATATAAAGGTAAAACATATCGACCCAAATTTGCCCCTAACATCAAGTATGAGATGTCATGAGAAAACAATCTCAGAATGGCCAGGATAACTAAAAGCATTCCAAAGTTAATAGCACATAAAGTGACACTTCAGATTTGCAAAATTTGACCTGGTCACGAAGGTAAAAATGGCTTGGTCTTGAAAGGGTTAAAGATAATACAACCGGATCCGTCAATAACGGATGCATATGTTTATATTATCAGTAACGGAAGCTTTTTTGCTGAACCCTGCCGGATCCAGCAAAAAATGCAAGTGTGAAAGTAGCCTTACTTGGATATGTGTCAAAGTTTATTGCAGGATCGCAGTTGGTCACTGCAAACAGGTCTTGTATGCTTGCTCTAGAACTTCTCTTTTTTCATCCCATTGCGATGAGGGCGCATGTCAAAGGACTTAGTTAGATTTTAGATTGTTCCTCAGAAGGTCAGCACATGTCTGTTCAGAATCCCTCTATGTCAATGATAGACTGGACTATTCTTATTTCTTATATTATAAATTATATCCATAGGTCCTCTATTTATTGGTAACCTAGACTGTTCTTATTTATATCTTAATCATAAATTGAGTAACTATACTTGTTTGCCTTCCATTCGAGATTATACTAAGGAATAATATGTCATACAAAATG
The DNA here is from genome assembly GCA_900303285.1 of Rhinella marina. Lineage (NCBI taxonomy): Eukaryota > Metazoa > Chordata > Amphibia > Anura > Bufonidae > Rhinella > Rhinella marina. Next base: position 220,956 of record ONZH01003632.1, on the reverse strand, counting down.
ATCTAGTCTAGTGATAATCGCCTTAGCAAAAATTACAATTGATTAATAATCTCTATTTATGTTTCCCGTACGATGATCTTCCTGACTTATGTCTCTAATATATGGAATTGCAGAAGTCTGATAAACGTACCTATTTTATAGATATTAAATATTGACTTCAAAGCATTAGATGTCTTCTCTATTTATCATATATATTTTTTTGTTGATTATTTGTAATAGTATTAATCAATCATACCTTCAATACTAAGGTCACACAAGTATAATGGACAATATTGTCAATATATATTAAATATTACAGTCAGGTCATCAGATATTTAATTAAATTAGGTATTCCAGTGAAATATCATATACTGCCATCCAGAGGTGTAGCTAGGATTTCCTGCACCCGGGGCAAGGATCCAGTTCTGCGCCCCTCAAAGCCCCGCCCAAGCTCCACCCATCCAAGCTCCGCCCCCACCCAAGACCAAAGCTGTTTTTAGACATAAGATATCTTCACACACGTTTTTGCAAATATCTATGTAATAATTCAGGAGCATCAATTCTTGTGAAGTACTATGATGTCTTTATTATTCCAGTTTAAAGTTTACAAAAACTTTGTCAGCAAACTGTTATAAATGTCCACCCCAAATGGAGACAGAAACTTAAACTCTTAAAGAACACCCCCCCCCCCCCCCGCCTCTCCTGACATGCTTGTCTTAGTAAATACTTGCATTCTCCATGTACTAATTTCGGAGCATCTGTTGTTATGGCCCTCTGATATGCCTTTCCTACATTATTCCTGCTAGAAGTAATGATTGAATTGCCAGCAGTCTGCAGGTCATGTACAGTTTAGTGTTACCAGTTGAAGCAGTGTCCCACCAGCAGCAGTCATGGGAGGAGTCAGACACACCTGCTACTGCTAACACCCACCAGCACCTTTCCAGCACAGTGCAGGCAGTACAGTTATTAACTCCTAGCAGGAGTAGTAAAGAATTGACATAAAACAGAGTCAGAAGAGTAGAAGCTACAGAATTACTACTACATGGGGAATGCAAGTGGTCACTGCAATTGGCATGTCAGGAGAGGTGACAGGTCCCCCCCTTTTCATACTCCCCCTGAAGCCTAAAGCTAACTATCACAAACTAGCCAAAATACTGTGTTGGCTTCAACACTTTTCTAGCAGAGCTCTAAGTGAGTGGTACTAAAGAGAGTCTGTCTTCAGTGCCTTATTGAGCTCTGAGCATGCCTTTGTGTGGCAACTCACATGTAGTGACAAGACATAGCTGGAATCCTCTGTATGTCAAACTGCAGTTGTCTTCTGCAGACTGAAGACAGATTATCTTCCTTCCAACACTGTTAGAGGTTCGCTAAGGAGACTCCTTACATTTTTTTCTACATGGAAAACAAAAAAATCTGTCCCTAAGAAAGGATACTACAGAAACAGTAACCATCCCTGTCCCTAAATAATAAATAAACCTAAACCGTTACATTTTCACTTTATGAGCTTTTATTGCTGCAAAGGTTTTTAGGATGTCATCATAAGAAATTTTTGCAGCAACCTCATGCTCAATGGAAATAATGCTAATACTTGTTAGACGTTGTTGTCCCATTACACTTCGAAGGTATGTTTTCAGAAGCTTTAACTTGCTGAAGCTTCTTTCACTGGAAGCAACCGTTACTGGTATCGTGAGGAAGATTCTCAAAGCTATGGCGATATTGGGGTAAGCATCTTGTAGTCCATTCCACTTCTAAGATTATTTGATCCTTATCAAGATCATTTTCATATACCTGGGATAGTTGTGTGGCCTTTTCCTTGAGCTCTTGTGTTGATAATGAGTCAAATTGAGACCCAGTAAGAAACCCAAAAATATCATTAAGCTTATCTATGGCTTCAAACCGTGTTCTCATTTCAGAAAGAATTTTGTCACTTATTTCAACAAGTTCAATCCTAAATTTGTCTTCTTGTGACAATAGCACACTCTCATCTTCACATTCTTCATCGAACATCCTATTGACTTTTCGCTTTCTTACATCTCTGAAGTTTGGATCCAGCCCACACCTTTTAGCTATTGTTTTCGCTTCATTTATGGCATCGGTTGCATAGCTTGTTCTAGTAGACTCTAAAAGGTTCAAGAGACCATGAATATGCTTTGCAGACATATCAATTGTGATAGTTTCCTGTTGAAGAAGTTTGTTGACACGATCAATCTGACTTAGTACTTTGTACCAAAAACAAGACATGATGACAAATTCAAACTTCTTGATATCATACATCAGTGAAGCAGCCTCAGTTTTTGTCTCCATGTTTGTGACTGAACTGTTTTTTAAATCATTTAAAGTGTCTATTATTTCTGATAGGTGCATATAAATGGGCTTTACTGCGTCCAACTTTGCTGACCATCTGGTTTTGCTTAGTGACTTGAGGGTAACTTTTACATGTTTCTGTAAAACTTCCCATCGGAAAGTTGAGGCAACAAAGAACAAGTACAGACAATGTAGGGTTCCAAAGAAAGTCTCTGCCTGTCGTGACACACTTGTAGCATTTACTCCAACTAGATTTAAGGAATGGGTTGCACAGGGTACAAAGAATGCTAGCTTATTTTCTTGAAGTAACCGTCCTTGAACCCCTTTATACTTTCCAGCCATATTGGCTCCATTATCATATGATTGCCCTCTGCAATTTTTAATATCTAAGCCATCCTTTTCTATTTTCTGTAGGATTAATTCAGTAAGGGCAAGGCCCGTTTTCTCACTCACTACAAAAAAATCTATGAAGCTTTCAACTATTTCAGGGCCACACTCTGTAATTTTAATGTATCTTAGGACTTCAGAAATCTGTTCCAAATGGCTTATATCTGGTGTACAGTCAAACATCACAGAAAAATACTTTGCTTCTCTGACATCATTAAGGATGTGTTCCCTTACTTTAGCAGCAATGATGTCCAGGAACTGGTTTTGAATCTCAGCTAAAAAATAGCTCACTTGTCCTTTCTTATGCCGTTGCAAATGTTCACACAAGGGGACGTGATAGTGAGAAACAAGTTCAATCATATTTCGAAACTTTCCACTTTTTGGATCTACAAAATCAAAATTTTTCTGTGAACCTCTCAAAGCACTACCCTGTCTGGCCAAGTGCATTATCACATCAACTACAACACGAAGAACTTCCTTCCAGTGGTTTTCTTCATGAACTATCTGGTCTTGAAGTTCCCTGTCAATGCCACCCTTGCCTAATGAAGACTCAAGGGTTTTCCATGAACAAAAACTCATTTTATGGCTCAAAGAATTTTCATGTTCTGGAATTCTCTCACTTAATTTTTTCCACAATGTGAAACCTTCCTGTTTCGCCAAAACTGATCGTTTTTGTTCTGCAAGTACTGAAAACATTCTACACGGTATATAGTACAAGGTGTTTTTGACTTGCTATATTCTAACCATGACCTACGTACTTTTTGCCCATTTGGCATCTTTTTAAAAAAACTGTCTATTGACAGTTTTCTGCTATCTCTGAAACTGTTGCTGACATAAGGTTCTACACTTGTTGTTCTCATTCTAGTAACAAAGCACCTTTGTCTATCCGAAAATTTGGCAAGCCATGTTCCTGGGTCATAACAGTCAAAGACAAAGGTAGACTCACCCTGTAAGGCTTGTGAGCAAGATACTGAGGGGGTGTTCAACTCCTGTTCTTCGACATTTGTAGTTCTGTTATAGCATTCTGGTGGTTCTATAGCGACATCTGCAGTCTGCTATACTTCATGCCCTGTTCCAGTTGTACCTTCTTCATTCTCAATCTCACAGATTATGTCGGCATCCAAATTGACTGTAATTTCAACCAAAAAAAAAAGGAACCAAAAAGGTCTAAGTCAACAGACATGATGGTTATAAAAAAAAAGGACATGAACAGTTAAAGAATGTTTGGCTCTCTCACCATGTGAGCAAGATACTGAAGAGATATGCAACTCTGGCTCTTGGGCACTGGTAGTGGTAAAGCGTTGTGAGGCATCTATAGCGACATCTGCAGTCTGCTCTATGTCTTGCTCGGTCACAGTTTCACCTTCCTGACTTTCATTCTCAGTGGTTATTTTGCCATACATATTTCCTGTGATTTAAAAAAAGATTATCACTGATCCTTAAAATATACAGGACATGAGCAGATAAAACTTGCTTGTTTTTTTTCTTACTGTGTGAGCAAGATGTTGAAGGGGTGTTCAAATCCTGTTCTTGGGCATGTGTAGTGCTGGTAAAGCATCGTGAAGCATTGTGAAGCATCTGTACCGAAATCTGCAGTATGCTGTGCGCCATGATCTGCCACAGTTAGACCTTCTTGACTCTCAAGCTCAGAGATTATTTTGGCATCCACATTTCCTGTGATTTCATCAGCAGGAAGAAAGGAAACAAAAAACACTGTTCAAAGTTGAGTGACATGTCCAATGTGATGATTAAAAGTAACCTGTCAGGTTAAACATGGTGTCTGATCTGCAGATACCATGTTATAGAGCTGGAGTAGTTGAGCAGATTGATGTACAATTTTGTGGGCCAATATTTATTAGCACTTGCATTTCATTCATTCATATCCTTGGTCATGTTGGGCTTTGAAGTGAATTGACAGTGATTGACAATCTACTCAACTCGCCCTGCTCTATAACATGCTGCCGGCAGATTACACCACAATTGTGAAATAAAAGTCACATTTTTTCAGATACAACACTTGCACATATATGCCTACCTTCATTCTCTTTTTTTTATTCAGCCATGAACACAATAGAGACGAAAACACGTTAGCTTGTTTCTCTCTATCCTTGGCTCTTTTTCTGAATTGTGCTCCTGATGGTCTCTTGGACATTATATGATTCTGGGTATTGCCACACTTTGAGTGAGAAATCCAAGCCCAATCACAGTAATAGGTAAAGAGACCTAAGACACACGTCAGGAAAGTTAAGGATACTCTAAGTGACTATTCATTTAAGAACATCCACATAGTTGCAGGAAGTAATGACCACTATATAGCTTTACCTTCTTCAGCTTAAATCTTCCCTATGTATGGCCAAGAATCCATGCCAAAAGAGACCAGTGCTTTGAAAAGTAGTAGTTCTTCACAGACTGAATACCTAAACAAAATAACATGTGATTGCTAGCTTGTACACATAATGTCCAGCCAAGAACTTAGGAGTATACTACCCACAAAGGCCTTCTATAGGATGCCTCAAACCTTACGTTGAGTAGTCTGTATGTAGGGGGTCAATTATCATGGGTACTAACTGTGTGTCATACATGCATTGTATAATTTTGCAGCATATGTTCATAATGGTTTGAGGAAGGATTATAGAATAGTTGGGTACCATGTCTTGTTGTAGACACGCTAAGCAACCTGTATATGTGACCCTATTTAGGAGACATTTCATTTTCGTAAGGCATAACAGGAGAAAATGCACAACACCCATTTTCTTGTGAATACGGCAACACCCCATATGTGGTTGTACTGTTTGGCCACATGGCAGTCAGTTTTGTGAATATGGTATCAAAGGGGCTTAAACACAGTCAGTAACTAGTGACTGCCAGTAATTCTACTTGGGGGGGGGGCAGACAATCCCCCTTTTCTATATCAAATAGAAAACATTTAAACTGAGCAGTTGCAAAGCTGCAATTCAAGATTCATTCAAAGTGCCACCCTGGCAGTTGACAGCTGATACCTGGGGCCCTTATGTACCCACATCAAGTTGATGCCGCTGGGCATGGCTGTCAGTAACTGACAGGGTAGACACATGACCTGCCTCTGATCAAGAAATTGCAGCTTTACAACCGCTTGATCAGTCAGTGCATGAGTCAGGTCAGGAGAGGGTTGGTGGGGGGGCGGGGGGAATTTTCTATCACTCTGGAGAGACTCTGATATCTGAGTGACCACAGTATAAGGGCAAAATGGGGCCAAAATTAAGTCTTTATTAACTCATTGGTGACCGCACACTGTCTCTAAAGACGGCGCTGCAGAAAAGAGGTGTCAGGGAGCCCCCGGACGGACCAGCGGTGGGGGTCCGGCTGTGCCCAGTAGCCGGACCCCTGCTGAATGCGCCAGCATCGGTGAAAACACCGATGCCGGCGCATTAACCCTTCATGTGCCGTGGTCGGCGCTGACTGCGGCACATGAGGCGTGCGGCATGGTGCGCGGCTATTCAGGATGGCGAGCAGGGGCCATCGGGTCTCCGTGCTGCTGTGACGGGGACCCGATGGCTTAGATAGCAGCCCAATGCCTTCCTTAGGCATCGTGGCTGCTATCCCTGCGAGCCTGTGCGATCCAGCCCCCTGGATCGCACAGGAAGCAGGCTGTAAGTGTATTACACTGAGTAATACACTTACAGCCAATGCATTACAATACAAAAGTATTGTAATGCATTGTAAAGGGGATCAGACCCCCAAAAGTTAAAGTGGAAAAAAAAGGTTAAAAAATAAAGTTAAAATAATAATAATAATAATAATAATAATAATAATAATAATAATAATAATAACAGTTTAAAAAACAAACGCCATTTTCTAAAAAAAAAAAGTAAAAAAAAAAAAAAAGGTAAAAAAAGAAAGGTATACATATTAGGTATCACCGCGTCCGTATCAACTGGCTCTATAAAAATATCACGTCATCCACCCTGCCAGGTGAACGCAGTAAAAAAAAAAAAAAAAAAAAACTGTGCCAAAACAGACATTTTTTGGTCACCTTCCCTTACAAAAAGTGTAATAGCAGGCGATCAAAAAAGTGTATGTACCCCAAAATGGTACCAATCAAACCGTCATCTTGTCCTGCAAAAAATGAGACCCTAACTAAGACAATCGCCTGAAAAATAAAAAAAACATGTCTCTCAGAAAATGGCAACACAAAAAATATTTTATTTTGCTCAAAAATGTATCTAATGTGTAAAACTTTCCAAAAATAAAAATGCTAGACATATTGGGTATCGCCACGTCCGTAACAACCTGCTCTATAAAAATATCACATGACTTGCCCCCTCAGGTGAATGCTGTAAAAAAATGCTAAAAAAAACTATGCCAAAACAGCTATTTTTTTCACCTTGACTCACAAAAAGAGTAATACCAAGCGATCAAAAAGGCGTATTTACCCCAAAATGGTACCAATGAAAACCTCACCTCATCCTGCAAAAAATGAGCCCCTACATAAGACAATAGCTCAAAAATCTAAAAATCAATGGCTCCTGCAACCCACTCCATCAAAATCTGTGTTGTTTACAACACATCAGTTTACAACCACATATGGGGTGTTGCCGTATTCAGGAGAAAATGGGTAACAAATTATGGGGTGCTTTTCTTCTGTTACCCCTTATGCAAATAAAAAAATTGGGGCTAAAGCAACATTTTATTGGAAGAAATGAAATTTTTCATTTTCACAGCCAAGTGTTTCCAAATTCCGTAAAACGATTAGGGGGTCAAAGTGGCCAGTACCCCCCTTAATATATTCTTTGACGGGGTCACTCTTTGAGGGTTTCCACTGTAGGGGTACGTCAGGGTCTCTCAATTACAAAATGGTGCCTAAAAACTATTCTAGCAAAATCTGCCTCCAAAATCCGTATGGCGCTCCTCAAAGTAATGTATATTGAGTTTTAGTTTGCTGTTAACCCTTGCTGTGTTGCAAGAAAACAATTATTAACATGAATAATCTACCAAAAAAGTGAAATTTTGAAATTTCACCTCCATTTTCCTTTAATTCTTGTGGAACACCTCAAGGGTTAAAGTTTGTAACAGCAGTTTTTTATAATTTGAGGGGTGTAGTTTCTAAAATGGGGTCATTTATGGGGGGTTTCATTATGTAAGCCCCTCAAAATCACTTTATATCTGAATTGGTGCTTTAAAAAAATGGTTTTGGAAAATTTGGTGAAAATTTGAAAAATGGCTTCTAAACTTCTAAGCCCTCTAACGTCCTAAAAAAGTAAAATGACATTTATAAAATGATGCCAACATAAAGTAGACATATGGGGAATGTAAAATAATAACTATTTTTGGAGTTATTACTATTTATTTTGAAAGTAGAGAAATAGAAATTTGGAAATTTGCTAATTTTTCCAAATTTTTTGTAAATTTTTTTTTTAAATAAATAAAAATAATATATTTTGCCACAAATTTACTACTGTCATGAAGCACAATATGTGACGAGAAAACAATCTCAGAATGGCCTGGATAAATAAAAGCGTTCCAAAGTTTTTACCACATAAACTGACACGTCAGATTAGCAAAAATCAGTCTGGTCACGAAGGTGCAAAATGGCCCGATCATTAAGGGGTTAATTTAATATAGCTGTATTATTCTCCCTCCCTGACTGACTATGCCCATTTGCCACCTTGGTCCCTGCCTACCCCTGGGGCTACCTGCCTATGGCTAGGCTTGCTAAAGATGGATGCCCCTGCCAGCAACATGGTCATGATGGTGGCCCAGCTGTCCAGGAGGGGAGAGGAGAGAGCGTGGGGGTCAGACTCAGTCACTGTCTTCAGCAGAGCAGGACAGGCTATTAGAAGAAGCAGCAGCGAGCAGCCTGACTGACTCATTCTGGTCAAAGACTTACTAGTCTGAGAAACAAGTAGGGTAGGGCAATATAAAAATTATTTGTGACCACCAGTCCCTGTCTCCTCACCTCCAGGGCAGCAGTGGGCCAGCTGAAACAAACAAACTGAGAAGTGGGCCAACAACAATTATTTGTGACCTGACCAGTAGTCCCCCTGTCCCCTCAGGCTCACCACTCACCTCCTCCAGGCCAGGGCCAAGGAAGGCCAGCGATCAGACAGACTCCACACCGTCCTCCTCCACAGGTCAGCAGCAGGGCCAGGCCAGTAGCAGATCTGCTCCGACCTCCACCAACACACCAGGCTGCAAGCAGGCGGGCTCCTCGCTCCTCTCTCTCTGTCTCCTCCTCAGTCTCCTCTCCAAAGGGCGGGAGTTCTTCCCGCGCTGCTCTTCCCACGCTCCTTTATTGCCTGGCCTGCCAGGGCACTGCGTCTAAGTCACTGATGTCAGTGCGTCAGTGTACGCCAGTCTGAGCGCAGCCCTCAAGCGCCTCTTCCTGATCGATTAAGCCTGGCTGATCCGATGGGATCGGAGATTGTTTTGTGAGACTGCTTTGTGATCTAGTGGCAGTAGTGAAATAAACTTTGGGCTGCCTGGCTGGCTGCGCCGCTGCGCCCCCCAAGTGCTGCGGGCAGTCTGCGCCCGGGGCACATGCCCCGTCTGCCCCCCCTCGCTATGCCCCTGCCGCCATCCAGGGGATGACTGAGCTCGTTCTTACCCGTTTTGGATACATATGTCATTCCTTTATAAGAAAATGACATTTAATCATATAGGTGTCAAACATAATTTTTTTCAAGCTATCCCATATTATTGTCCTACTGTATTAGCATCAATAATTGGTGAGAAGAAGGAGGGAGGGGAAATAGCCACGATCCTTCTGTCAGTTTAAATAAAATTTTCAATCTCCAAAACTATAAGTATGGGCATTGTTCTGTCTTCTTACACGTTTACACAGTGTGCAGCCTGACATTCAGCATAAACCATTCCTGTCTTCCAAATAAGAGGACTGTTCTTTGTAGTCTAACTTGTTTATTGTGCACTCAGCACGGTGCACGTGAGTGAGAGGTTGTACAGTGGGGAAAAAAGGATTTAGTCAGCCACCAATTGTGCAAGTTCTCCCACTTAAAAAGATGAAAGAGGCATGTAATTGACATCATAGGTAGACCTCAACTATAAGAGACAAAATGAGAAAACAAATGCAGAAAATCACATTGTCTGATTTTTAAAGAATTTATTTGCAAATTATGGTGGTAGTATTTGGTCAATAACAAAAGTTCATCTCAATAGTTTGTTATATATCCTTCACAAGGTTGGCACACACTATTGCTGGTGTGTTGGCCCATTCCTCCATATAGATCTCCTCTAGAGCAGTGATGGTTTGGGGCTGTCGCTGGGCAACACAGACTTTCAACTCCCTCCAAAGGTTTTCTATGGGGTTGAGATCTGGAGACTGGCTAGGCCACTCCAGGACCTTGAAATTCTTCTTACGAAGCCACTCCTTCGTTGCCCTGGCAGTGTGCTTGGGATCATTGTCATGCTGAAAGACCCAGCCACATTTCATCTTCAATGCCCTTGCTGATGGAAGGAGGTTTGCACTCAAAATTTCACGATACATGGCCCCATTCATTCTTTCATGTACACGGATCAGTCGTCCTGGTCCCTTTGCAGAGAAACAGCCCCAAAGCATGATGCTGCCACCCCCATGCTTCACAGTAGGTATGGTGTTCTTTGGATGCAACTCAGCATTCACTCTCCTCCAAATACAACAAGTTGTGTTTCTACCAAACAGTTCTACTTTGGTATCATCTGACTATATGACATTCTCCTAATACTCTTCTGGGACATCTAAATGCTCTCTAGCAAACTTCAGACGAGCTCGGATATGTACTGGCTTAAGCAGTGGGACACGTCTGGCACTGCAGGATCTGAGTCCCTGGCGGCCTAGTGTGTTACTGACGGTAGCCTTTGTTACGTTGGTCCCAGCTTTCTGCAGGTCATTCACTAGGTCCCCCCGTGTGGTTCTGGGATTTTTGCTCACAGTTCTTGTGATCATTTTGACCCCACGGGCTGAGATCTTGCGTGGAGCCCCTGATAGAGGGAGATTATCAGTGGTGTTGTATGTCTTACATTTTCTAATTATTGCTCCCACAGTTGATTTCGTCACACCAAGCTGCTTGCCTATTGCAGATTCAGTCTTCCCAGCCTGATGCAGGTCTACAATTTTGTTTCTGGTGTCCTTCGACAGTTCTTTGGTCTTCACCATAGTGGAGTTTGGAGTGTGACTGTTTGATGTTGTGGACATGTGTCTTTTATACTGATAAGTTCAAACAGGTGCCATTACTACAGGTAATTAGTGGAGAACAGAGGAGCCTCTTAAAGAAGAAGTTATAGGTCTGTGAGAGCCAGAAATCTGGCTTGTTTGTAGGTGACCAAATACTTATTTGCCACCATAATTTGCAAATAAATTCTTTAAAGATTAGACAATGTGATTTTCTGGATTTGTTTTCTCATTTTGTCTCTCATAGTTGAGGTCTACCTATGATGTCAATTATAGGCCTCTCTCATCTTTTTACGTGGGAGAACTTGCACAATTGGTGGCCGACTAAATACTTTTTTTACCCACTGTAGATTAGTAAAACTACAAGTATACAAATAACACAAATAAGTATAAAACATAGGAATTACATGTACCATAACATTTACATTAACATTACATGAACAGTGAAGCACATGGCAAAATGGCTGCCTAAACATAGGATACATGTCAAACAGTTATAATACAGTGTAATACCATTTAACACCGCTAGACGGTGATGTAACCACACTAAAAACTTAACAAATATGAGGTCTGAGGCAGAAAGTGAATTGTAATGACTCTCTAACCCTGCTGGGCAGAACACTCCCTGCCTGGCATCAATAGACGCCACTACTGGGTCCTTCTTTCTTAGCAACCCTTTTTTGGTCAATGATGGAATCAAGCTTTTTCAAAGCGCTATCCTTGGAGACTGTTTGGCCTTTGCTGAGGTATTCTATTTCCTTGGCATAACATTCACGTTGTATAGTGCAAATTATTATGTTCTTGGACATTTCCACATTAGCTGCGGTAAAGGCATGTTTGCTGCGGTGCCAACCTTTGCAGGGATTCTGACTCACAGGTAATATCGACTCATAAGACTGAGCTATATGAAATAGACAGGCTATAGCACAAACGAGCGACATCCAGGTGGAGAAGCTATTGAAACGATGGGATTTGAGTTGGTGGTCTGAAGTCACTTTACGTAGAATAGATACTTCTTTTTTCTCCATGGGAAGAGGATCATCCCAATCAGCCTTTTCTGTGGTGAAGTCTCTTAACATCACTTTACCTTGGATGGTAACAGGTGTTACGAATCCCAGAGGATCATATAAGCTGTTTATGGTGGACAGGACTACTCTGCATCTGAAAGGCTTCTCTTCCTTGCTGATTTGGAAGGTGAATGTGTCTGCCTTTAAATCCCAGAGCAAACCAAGGCTCAGCTGCATGGGAAGGGAGTCTGTACCAAGATCCAAGTCTTTAAGATCACTTGAATGGTCTTGGGGTGAGAAGGCTTCCATTAACTCATGACATTATGCTGGTGGACGAGATTACCCAAATGGCAGTAAAGGGAGATATTGTAGTTATGGGAGACTTCAATATGCCTGATTGGAATATCCCTTGTGCGTCCACATGCAAAAGTAGGAACATAGTAGACGCCCTGATGGGGATGTCCCTAAAACAGTTGGTGAAAGCGCCAACTAGAGGTGAAAATATCCTAGATCTAGTATTTACAAATGGGGATCTGGTATCTGAGGTGAAGGTGGGAGAAAATCTAGGTTCCAGTGACCACCAATGTTTGTAGTTCGAAATCCAAACTGACTGTGAGAAATCCCATTCTGCAACCAATGCATTGGATTTTAGGAAGACCAAGTTTGAGGTTATGGGGGAATAGGTAAAGAAGGAATTAAAAGGGTGGGATAAAACAGCAAGAGTGAGTGCTCAGTGGAAGGCATTTAAATAAGTCCTCTTAAAGGAAACTAGACTATATGTTAGACAAATTAGCAAAAGTTAAAGAGAAATCCACTATGGTTTACTAGAGAGGAAACAGAGCTTTAGTGAATGATAAAAAGTATGCCTATAAGAGGTATAAAGAGTCTGGAAGTGTAGCGGACAGAGAAGTGTATAAAATTATACAGAAGAAGACAAAACAGATTATTAATGCTGCTAAAGCTTCAAAGGAGGAAGAAATGGCAAAATCTGTTAAGGTGGGTAATAAAACCTTTTTCAGATATATTAGTGACAGGAAGAAGACAAACTGCGGCATTACAAAACTTAGCAATGGAAAAAATCTGTATAGTGAAATAAGGGACGGCTTGGTACGGAAGGTTTGCTTGTTTGCTGATGACACAAAAGTGTGTAATAGGGTTGATGTTCCATGAGGTGTCTGTAATATGGAGAATGATTTATCTTTATTAGATAAGTGGTCAAAACAATGGAAACTGCAGTTCAATGTTTCCAAATGTAAAATAATGCACTTGGGGAGAGGAAATCCTCTATCTGAGTATCATATTGGCAGTTCTGTGTTAACAAAGACTTCAGAAGAGAAGGAGTAGTCATCTCTGACAGCCTCAAAATGAGTAACCAATGCAACCAGGCGGTAGGGAAAGCAAATCGTATGCTTGGCTGCATAGCTAGAGGTATAACAAGCAGAAAGAGGGAGATTGTGATCCCTCTGTATAGAGCTCTAGTGAGACCACATCTGGAATACTGTGTTCAATTCTGGAGACCTCACCTGCAAAAGGATATTGATAAAATAGAACGGGTCCAAAGAAGAGCTACAAAAATGGTGAAAGGTCTAAAGCATAGAACTTATCAAGAAAGACTCAGAGTTCTTAACCCCTTGACGACCGCCATCTGTGTATATACGTCCTATCTGCACATGCCCCGTGCAGATAGCATGTATATACACGTGCAGGCGGCCCTTTATTCCCAGCGCTGATCAGCCCTGGGATAAAAGCTCCTGCTCTTGCAATCTAGCAGGAGCAGGTCGGGTCCCGGCTCACAGACAGAGCGGGGACCCTGAGGAGAAGACAGGAGCGGTTTATTACAGCTTCTGTCTTCTCCTCAGCTGGAGGACAGCCGTACCTGGGCACATGGTGGAGCAGGAAAGAAGCGGCAGCGCCGCATCCTGTGTTAGTCCCGGCGGTCACGTGACTGCCGGGTGTCTCGGGGCCAGAGCAGTGCTGCAGGGTCTAAGGAGACCCTGATCATCTCTGCCTGTGTCTAATGAGACCACAGGGGGATGTTTTCCCCTATAACTGGGGCTCCTGTTACAGTGGAAACAGTGGGAAAAAAAAGTGTTAAAAAAAAAAAGTCAATGTCCTCCAGAGGTCTTTTAATGACCTCCTGGGGGACATATTATTTGTCAAAAATAAATTAATATATAAGTAAAAATAAAAATAATTTAAAAAAAAGTGTAAAAAAAAAAAATTTAAACACGCAGTCGCCAACGGAAACAGTCACCATAGTCGCCCAGTTCAATAAAATCTATACATGTTATATATCAAAACGATTGTCATCAAATAGGGAACCCATTGCAATAATTAATCTGTGTGTCACTTTTAATATTTAAAAAATAATAAATCTATAATTAAAAATAATTACTTTTTTTTTAATAAGAATTAGCAGTTTTCATCCAAATTACACCTAAAAAAATGTAAAAAAATTTTTTAAAAACATTCTAATAAAAAGTCCTAAGTGTCAAGTAAAAAAAATTGCAAAAATGATTTTCGTATTCAAAACAAGAAAACAATTTGGGTCACTAAACCACCATGTGCCCAAATCACAAAAAGTTGCCTGGACATTCAGGCCTTTTATAGGTCCGGTCATGAAAGGGTTAATATGTATAGTCTGGAGGAAAGAAGACAAAGGGGGGACATGATTGAAACCTTTAAATATGTTAAAGGACTGAATAAAGTTCAGGAGGGAAGGGTTATTAATAAGAAACTGAACACAAGAACAAGGGGGCACAATCTGAGGTTAGTTGGGGGGAAAAAAAATCAAGAACAACGTTAGAAAATATTATTTCACTGAAAGAAACAAACTTCCAGCAGAGGTGGTTGATAAATCCACAGTAACTGAATTTAAAGGGTTTCTGTCACCTCGTTTGACCATATTAAACCAGATGACATTTGCAATGCGCAAATGTCACCTGATGTCTAATATGGTCTTCTTTTTAAGCTTTGTGTTCCCGTTATCTTAAAAAATCTACTTTTGTAATATGCAAATTACCTTTACTAGGTGCAAGGGGCGGTAACCCTGCACCTAGTAGCGCCGTTTTCCCCACCTTCTATATGTCGTCATCAGCGCTGATTGACAGGGCCAGGCAGCTCACTCTATCTGCTGCTGGCCGTCAGCGCTGTAAATCCCGCGCCTGCGCCGTGGGTCCGTCATTCGGCGCAGGCACTGTGAGTGCCGCTGGCTGCCGGGCTCCCGGCTTCCTCACTGCGCCTGTGCCACCTTCTTTTCTGGCTGTAGTGTGACATCATCGGCGCAGGGAGGAAGCTGGGAGCCCGGCAGCCAGCAGCACTCACTGCGCCTGCGCCAAATGACAGACCCACGGTGCAGGCACGGGATTTGCAGCGCTGACATGGCCAGCAGCAGATAGAGTGAGCTGCCTGGCCCTGTCAATCAGTGCTGATGACGACATATAGAAGGTGGGGAAAACGGTGCTACTAGGTGCAGGGTTACCGCCCCTTGCACCTAGTAAAGGTAATTTGCATATTACAAAAGTAGATTTTTTAAGAAAACGGGAACACAAAGCTTAAAAAGAAGACCATATTAGACATCAGGTGACATTTGCGCATTGCAAATGTCATCTGGTTTAATATGGTCAAACAAGGTGACAGAAACCCTTTAAACATGTATGTATCCTAAGATAACAATAAAGGAATAATAAAAGGGCAGACTAGATGGACCAGGTGGTCTTTTTCTGCTGTCAATCTTCTATGTTTCTATGTAACTCGCGACTTTGGCGATTTTGTGCAACCTCAAATTAGATAGAACAAGCATTTCTTGAGCCCTTTTCAGGAGGCTGATTGCGGTCTTGTTTGTTGGTGTAGATTTCAAGCAGTTGTCCAAATAGAAATCCTTTTCCACAAAGGACCCAACATCCGACCCATACTTTGCTTCACCCTCTAGGGCTGAATGTCTGAGACTGTAGATAGCAACTGCAGGGAAAGGACTGTTTCCGAAGATGTGCACTCTCATTGGGTACTCTACAATGTCTTCATTGGGGTCGTTGTTGCGATACCAGAAGAACCTCAAGTAGATTCTATGTTCTTCCTTGACAAGGATCTGTTGTATGTCAGCCATAAATGCTACAGAATCTCTGCGGAAGCGGAGAAGTACCTCCAGAAGTCTGTTGTTGAGGTCTGGACCGGACAGTAAGACATCGTTTAGAGAGATACCTTCGCACCTGGCGCTCGACTCAAATACTACTCTCATCTGCCTTGGTTTTTTTAGAATGATATACGCCCAAAACGGGTAAGTACCAACATTCCTCGGAGCTTTTGAGCGCGGGTGCCATTTCTGCATAGTTATTCAGGAATGTTCATTCCATGAAGGTAAAGAAATGTTTTTTTCGTCTCTGGTGTCCTTTGAAGTTTATGTTTGAGGGAGATGAATCGACTGTTGATGAGTTCTTTGTTGTTAGGTAAGCATCATCTCTGGGTTTTAAACGGTAAAGATGCGACCCAGCTTTTTGACTTGTCTTTTACTATTTCTTGATCCAGGATATCCAAGAACAGCCTGTGTTGTATGGACATTGTGACTGTAACGGGAGGCCGGCAACGCGCTCCCTTCGTGCAGCGCCGCCGGACCTCTCTGCCCCCCTAGAGACGAGCAGTAGGGAATTGAAGTGCTGGTCTGGTCAGCCAGCACTTCATCAGTTAATTTTCTTTTGGGTTTTTAGCCATGTGGTGCTGATCACACCACATGGCTACTTTGCATATTGTTTTGGCAGCAATGCTCCACCTCAAGTCATGTGATGCTGGCCACATCACATGATCCTGGGCGGGCTATTTAAAGATGGCAACTGCCTAGCAAGTTGCCTGTTATTGAAGTTCCTTCCTTGCAGTGCTGTGCGTATTTCTTCTTGTGACCTGCTGTATTACCTGACCTATTGCTTGTGACCTTGACCTTGCTTTTGCCTCATCCTCGGATCCTGACGTACACTCCTGGTTTGACCTTTGTTTGCCTGACTATTCGACTATTGTGCCTGTTTGTTTCCGTGTCCGTTTGTTGTTCTCCCTTCCCTGCACCCTCACGTAGCAGAGTAGGGTTTGCCGTCCAGTTGCTCCCCTTGGACCTTTAGCCTTGGGTGTGGCAAATAGGCAGGGACAGAGGTGGGGTTAAGTCAGGGTGCACTTCACCCCCGTGTTCCTGTCGTGACAGTGACATTGGTGTTTTATGAGCTTTGACACCAGTGGTAGTGGGACAAGACAGTGTAAAGTCAAAACTGGGATCATGTCTGATCCTTGCCTGTTGAGCAACAAAGCTTCCCAACACCCTGAAGGGGGGAAATGGTACATTATGAACCTGTTTGTAATGAGAACCCATGCGTGATCCACTCCTCCTGTAGGTTATAAGTGAGTTTTTGGACAATCGGATTAACACCTCTGGCGGTGTCCAGGAATGCTAGCCCTGGCAGATCTCCTTCTGCTGGAGCAACCTGTACCTCTATTAACAAGTCACTGAGTTTCCTGAGCTTTTGGTAACTCCTACCCACTATTCTGGGAAAATTATCAATTCTTTTACATAAAGCATTTTCTATAGTTTCTTTCCCACACCATCTTTAAGCCTTCTCCCTGGATAGTTTATGTTAATGTCTCTAATTCTTTTGGCTTGTTCAGAAGACTCGCTTCCAAGCCACTTTACCAAGGGATCTACCTCTTCACTACAGGAAAGATCTAAGTCCCTTATGGCGTTCTAGAAGGAGGCTCACCATGCCCTGTAGTTCTTGGGGCGATCGGTGAACTTTATAAGTCCTTTGGTAACCAGCTCCCATTTAGCAAAGAACTTAGCGAAGTCCATGGTAGCCTGGTTAGCGCCAATACTGTCCGATGTGCTGTTGTTATGCTGCGCGTGCAGTGTATCACCATACCTTTTATGGGTTTCTGGCTTAGGGAAGTCTGTATAATACTGTTCTGATGCGAAGTGTGTCTTTCGTTCTGCAGGGCGGTAGTTGTGGTTAGCATCATTTTGTCGCATACAGTCCTGCTCGAGGTACTGTGGTTTTAAGTGAGATCTTTGACACTCTGTACAAGCTGGCTGATATACTGGATCATAGTTCTCTGTCTTGGGATGCTGATGGACATATTCTGATATGGAACTCGGGGAACTCTATGGCTTCTAGGAACTCTGCTTCGGCTACTGCCGCTTGTTTCTCTGCAGCGAGTTTTTCCAGTGACACTTGCAGGCGTACTTTCTCCTTTTCTATTGATGCTTGGTGGCATACTCTCTCTTTTTACATTTGTACTCTCTCTTTTTCCATTGATGCTCGCAGGCAGGCTCTCTAACTTTAGTTACATCTCTTGTGCAGAAAAGGAAGACTTTACTTTTGCAGCCTCAGCTTTTGTGCATGCGAGAGCAGCCATTCTTTTTATTGAGGACTTGCTAGAGTAGCTTGCTCGTGACCTGGTCCTAAATGATGATGCTAGTGGACATTGTGTGCCCGTTTGCCGGCTGCTTAATGTCTCTGTGCAGACTTAGTCTAGGTAGGAATAGACTTCAGAGTGGTTTGGATCATGCTGCGTTTGCTGGGGCTGCACTCTCACTTCTTGTGACAGTATGGCAGCTGCTGCAATCTTGTACGTAGGACTGCGTGGCTGATGGCTGCTCCGTATAGTCAGAACCACTATCGCTGGTGACTAGCATTTGTTTTACTGTTCTGTCTTCTTACACATTCACACAGTGTGCAGTCTGACATTCAGCATAGACCATTCCTGTCTTCACAATAAAAGGACTGTTCTTTGTAGTCTAACTTGTTTATTAGTTAACAGGTTGTGCTCTCTGCATGGTGCATGTGAGTGAGACATTGTATATTGGTAATACTACAAGAATACAAATAACACACATAAGTATAAAACATAGGAATTACATGTACCATAACATTTACATTAACAGTACATGAACAGTGAAGCACATGGCAAAATGGCTGCCTAAACTTAGGATACATGTCTAACATTTATAACTCCCTGAGTAACAATGCAACTAATGCACTGAACGGCTCTGCATAACATACTGTCCCTGAAACAAAGATAGATCTCTCACCAGATATGCTTTGACAAGGATGGTGGAGTTTGAGAAGACATGCAGAGGACAGCTCTCTACGGTGTCCTGAAGACTGGGAACTGGAGACTTCTCTTTCCCAGGATGCCTTGAAACTACCCACAATGCAACTAACTCAAGGTGACAGAAAAACAAGGTGTAATACAATGTAACACCACTAGATGTGCTGTAACCACATTAAAGACTTCAGACATATGATGTCTGAGGCAGAAAGTTAACTGTAATGATTTTCTAGCCCTGCTGGGCAGAACAGGTATGTTCCCTCAAAAATGGGCTATAAAATATCCTATTATTCTTATCCAAATATTCAAAAGAACAAAGCAAAACAGAGGAATCATGAGAAAATAAGAACAACCCCCAAAAAACGGATCTGGTCTTTTGAGCATCTGCCTTCACACAGTCCGCATTTGTTCAGTAATCCATCAGTATTGCTAAGGCCAAAAAAAATACAGGAGTGGATCCAAAACAGAGATGACACGTGATTGGAAAGTTTGCATGTCTTCTGTGTTTTGTACCCACTCCTGTTTTTGGTTTTCAAATCATGAGCATATCCTGATGCAAAATAAGGACCGTGTGATACATTCCTTACAGATGCTCCAAAGACAGGAACCGTTGTGTTTATAATTTTTCTGTCCTTCTAACAGTTCAGAAGGGGGCCAGAGACAATAGTGGCTCGTCAGAGTGGGGAGGGTGGCAACCACTTGAGGAGTCACTACAATGGTCCAGTCACAGAGTGGCAAGTTGGCAACCGCAAGAGCAGTAAACACAGTGGCCCAGTCACAGAGTGGTAAGGGTGGTGAATGCATGAGGAGTCAACACAGTGGCCCAGTTACATTATGGGGTGGGTGGAAACCGCATGCGGAGTCAACATAGTGGCCCAGTCACAGAGTGGTGAGGGTGGGGGGCAACAGTAGTGGCAGTAACAGGACAAGATGGTGGGTGGCAGTAGGAGAACATGGCAGCAGGTGTGTGGCATCAGGCAAGTGACAGCATCAGAATAGTGGGTGAATCAGGTGGCCAGAAGAAACGGGCCTCTTTTCACAAAGTTTGGGTGTGGCACCCAGCAATGGTCTGGTCTGATGCATCAGGCACTGGTGTGTGGAAATCCTGGCTGATCCACACCTGATTCATCTTCACAAATGTCATTCTCTCCACATTTTGGGTTGAAAGGCAAGTTCTCCCTGGGGTAACTTATGCCCCTTGCCACACTAAATACCTGCTCTGACTTCCGGTTCCGGCGCTGAGATGTAGTGACGTGTGAGGCGCCTCTCCTGCTCCCAGGGCTCATATTTGAACAAATATCCCGCACATCTGTCTCCATCTGGGGCTAAAAAGCATCTGGCGAGTACTCTCTTGTCCCTCCCTCGCCTTATGGAGCGATATTTGCTGCGTAGCGCCCAAAAGCAAGTCGCAACTGACTCCATCTCTGAAGCACATTCAGTCTGCAATATGGCGCCGGACCGTAAAGGCATCTCCCCCGCGGTGTGTGCTGCAAATGGCCGTGACCACGCAGCCTGAGGGGATTCCCCCAACACAGACAGGTATGGCGGCAGAGGAACAAATTGATTATCGCCAACTAGCCATTGAAGTGGCAAGGCATTTGGCCCCGGATATCCAAAGAACACTGGAATCTGTTCTACAAACATCCCTTTCCCGCCTGCAAACAGAGGTATTTACAAACAAAACCAGACTGAATGAGGCACAACACTGCATCAGCGAAGTGGAAGACGGGGCCCTTACCTTCTCCACGCAGCTGGACACGCTAAAGGAGGAATACCGCCGTATCTCAGCAAAACTGGACGACCTGGAAAATCAGTCCAGGAGAAACAATCTCCGCATGGTAGGAATACCTGAATCAGTCAAGCCTGCTGACTTACAGCAAGTAATGTTAGGAAGATTTACCTGCAGTTCTAGGTCTGAGCCATTGTTGCCGCATTGAGAGGACACACAGAATAGGCCCCAACCCCAACATTACTGCGTCACCAAAAACGCAGGGTGGAAAACGCTCTCAAAGGGGGACTCCCAGGCAAATTATAATGCGCTTTTTGGACTATAATGATAAACAAGCTGTACTGCGAGCTTTTAGACAGCGAAAGAGACCGTTGGAATTTAGAGGAGCGAAGGTTCTGCTGTTTGAGGACTTTTCGGTGGAGGTCGCACAGAAAAGGCGCAAATTTAGTGCAGTATGTACAGCCCTGAACAGAAAAAAGATCAGGTTCCAATTACTATACCCAGCAATCCTGAAGGTGTTCTCGCCAGAGGGTGCAGTGCGCACCTTAACTTCGTCCGAGGAGGCTAAAAAGACCTACGCTCGCTACCTGAGAAATCAGACAACCACCTCTCCATCTTCTGGGGCACCAGACTCTCCTCGGCGACCTTCATTGAACTCTCCACTCAAATCGAGTACCACAAGGCGCTTGCAAACCTCCCCTACCTCATCTCGAGCTTCATCGTTCACTGCATCGCCTCCGACGCAAAGACAAGCCTAGAAGAATGCTGCTGAACTGCGTGATGGCTAAGTAATAGACTGATCAGGGTTATTTGTCATATGTTCTTTGCCATATATTGTTCCTCTATCTGCTCTTTAGGAGCTATGGGAGCGGGAGGGAGGGTGCTTTACTTTGGTTTATCTTTTCCTCAGAAAAAAGAGAAGTCCAAAACCATATTGAGAGGCGAGTTTTGTTTTCTGTTTTTTACCACCTAACCGCCGTCTCGTGGTATTGAGGGCTTGTGTTTATTGACCCCCCAAAGGGGTAATGTTTGACTGGGTTTGGGGACATGTTATTGTTATAATTTTGTTTAGTCTAACATGTGTGGGGCTGACTAAAACCCAGGTCTTGATAGGGTATTATTATCCATTTAGGTCCTGGTGGGAGAATAGGAAAGGGAGGGGGACTCCTAAGGAGGCAGGAGACAGTCTTCAACCCAGAATGATCTTCTATATGATGGCTATGGGTCCTCATAGGTCGGAGAATGTTTATCTTTCACAATGCACTGTTTCTTGTATTAACGCTACTGTTTCCCTTTTCTACCTTTCAATATGAGAATAATATCTTGGAACGCTCGCCAGAGAAAAGGTCCATGGTTCCTAGACATCTTAATAAACTCCGTCCAGATGTCGTGCTTCTACAGGAGACCCACCTGGCTGATACAGACTTTCGCCGCCTGGGCATGCAATGGGTAGGACAAATATTTGGGGCCTCTGCACATCACCACATAGGGGGAACCATAATATTGACACACACAAACAATTCTCCTTCTCGGTTATCGACGTCTCCACTGACCTTAAAGAAGGGCCTTGTATACGTCTGAGATTTCAGCGAGGAGGGAAAAAATGGAGTGTTTACAACATATACGGTCCAAATGGGGAGAACGCTACCTTTTTCAGGTCCTTGGAGGCTATGATTCTTACTGATGATGTCCATCACAAGATTGTGGGGGGTGACATGAATACGGTGGTGATAACCAGCGGAAGACAGGAAGAGCTCCACCAATCCTTTAATGCCAATGAGATCCAGAGATAGGCGATTGTCCTCATTACTAGACTCCTGTAGTCTGCAGGACGCATGGCGCATGTCTCACCCTAATGACAGGGAATTTACACATTTTCTCATGCGCATACCAGTTGGTGTCGCATAGATTATCTCCTATCACATACATCCCTTGAAACCAGGATTTTGAACTCATGTATTCATGACCTTGTGGTCTCTGACCACACCCCAATTTCCCTAGACATATTAGAGTCTATCCCGAAAGGCACGGACATTTTGTGGCGTTTTCCAGCCTATATGGCGGAAGATGAGACTTTTAGAGATCTCTTGAAAGGGTGGTGGATGGAGTTTGAGGCAGATAATGCCCCCCACAAGCAGGACTCGGCTCTTATGTGGGCAACGGCTAAGGTAGTTCTCAGAGGGCGGCTAATCTCTTACATCTTTTCCATAAAACGCACCTCACATAGTAAATATGAAGAGGCTAGTACTTTACGTGAGGCTTACACTTCCTTCCTCCAGAATCCCACCCTAGAGATGAAGGATAGATGGGTGGTGGCCAAACACACTTTTGATCTCTGGTTGGAAAGGAAGGAGCACTTTTATCGCACCTCTATGGAGGAGAAATTGCTCCGCTTTGGTAACAAATCAGGGAAGTTGATGGCGAGATTGGCTAAAGGGAGACATCATCCAACCCATATTCAATCCCTGAGATCAGCAACAGGGCACCAGACCTCAAATCCCCATGAAATGAATGATGTCCTCCAACAATATTATGCCACTGTATACACAACAGATCCTTCTCCTCAAGATGGCACAGCACTATTAAATTAAATCTCTTTACCTACCCTTTCACAAGACGATTTGGCAGTTTTGAATAGGCCCATCACTGACATGGAAATTAAATTAGCCATTAATAATCTACACAACTCCAAGGCTCCTGGCCCAGATGGTTATCCGGGTGAGTTTTATAAGATTCTTAGAGACTCCATTACCCCAAACTTAGGAGAATATTATAATAATATCCTAACCACAGGAAAGCTGCCAGAAGCTTCTAAAGTGGCGTACATTAAATTGTTTCCCAAGCCAGGTAAGGACGCACTGGACCCTCAATCCTATCGAACAATCTCGCTGATAGACCAAGACGTGAAACTGCTTTCTAAGATCCTGGCTGATCGTTTGGCTCAATTTCTCCCCGCCCTAATCGGTCCAGCCCAAGTTGGCTTTGTCAGACAAAGGGCCGCGGTCACTAATGTCCGAAAGGTGCTGGCGGTGCTGGATAGAACACACCTGGCCCCTATAGCTGGAGATTATCCAACAATAGTAGCACTCGATGCCGAAAAGGCATTTGACAACATCAAATGGCCTTGGTTGGGACAGGTACTGGATAAGACGGGACTAACAGGGACCTTTGGGACGTTTTTAACAGCCTTGTACACTTCCCCGAAGGCTAGGATCCACACTCCTGGTTTCTTGTCAGCTCCTTTTCCGCTAGCTAAAGGAACCAGACAAGGATGCCCTCTGTCCACCTTGCTTTTCAATATAGCCATAGAACCTCTAGCCAGATATCTGGAAACGTCCTCTTTATACAGTCATGGCCAAAAGTTTTGAGAATGATACAAATATTAATTTTTACAAAGTCTACTGCTTCAGTTTTTATAATGGCAATTTGCATATACTCCAGAATGTTATAAAGAGTGATCAACTTAACAGCAATTACTTGCAAAGTCAATGTTTGCCTAGAAAATGAACTTTATCCCCCAAAACACATTTCAACATCATTGCAGCCCTGCCTTAAAAGGACCAGCTAACATTGTTTCAGTGATTGCTCCATTAACACATGTGTGGGTGTTGATGAGGACAGGGCTGGAGATCAATCTGTCATGATTAAGTAAGAATGACACCACTGGACACTTTAAAAGGAGGCTGGTGCTTGGCATCATTGTTTCTCTTCTGTTAACCATGGTTATCTCTAAAGAAACACGTGCAGTCATCATTGCACTGCACAAAAATGGCCTAACAGGGAAGAGTATCGCAGCTAGAAAGATTGCACCTCAGTCAACAATCTATCGCATTATCAGGAACTTCAAGGAGAGAGGTTCCATTGTTGCCAAAAAGGCTCCAGGGCGCCCAAGACCAGCAAGCGCCAGGACCGTCTCTTAAAAGTGTTTCAGCTGCGGGATCGGGCTACCAGCAGTGCAGAGCTTGCTCAGGAATGGCAGCAGGCAGGTGTGAGTGCATCTGCACGCACTGTGAGGCCGAGACTCTTGGAGAAAGGCCTGGTCTCAAGGAGGGCAGCAAAGAAGACACTTCTCTCCAGAAAAAACATCAGGGACAGACTGATATTCTGCAAAAGGTACAGGGAGTGGACTGCTGAGGACTGGCGTAAAGTCATTTTCTCTGATGAATCCCCTTTTCGATTGTTTGGGACATCTGGAAAACAGCTTATTCGGAGAAAACGAGGTGAGCGCTACCACCAGTCTTGTCTCATGCCAACTGTAAAGCATCCTGAAACCATTCATGTGTGGGGTTGCTTCTCAGCCAAGGGAATCGGCTCTCTCACAGTCTTGCCTAAAAACACAGCCATGAATAAAGAATGGTACCAGAATGTCCTCCGAGAGCAACTTCTCCCAACCGTCCAAGAGCAGTTTGGCGATCAACAATGCCTTTTCCAGCATGATGGAGCACCTTGCCATAAAGCAAAGGTGATAACTAAATGGCTCAGGGAACAAAACATAGAGATTTTGGGTCCATGGCCTGGAAACTCCCCAGATCTTAATCCCATTGAGAACTTGTGATCAATCATCAAGAGACGGGTGGACAAACAAAAACCTACAAATTCTGACAAAATGCAAGCATTGATTGTGCAAGAATGGACTGCTATCAGCCAGGATTTGGTCCAGAAGTTGATTGAAAGCATGCCAGAATTGAGAATTGCAGAGGTCCTGAAGAAGAAGGGTCAACACTGCAAATATTGACTTGCTGCATTAACTCATTCTAACTGTCAATATAAGCTTTTGTCACTCATAATATGATTGCAATTATATTTCTGTATGTGATAAAAACATCTGACAAACACACATAAAAACCAGAGGGCAGCAGATCATGTGAAAATATAATATTTGTGTCATTCTCAAAACTTTTGGCCATGACTGTATAAAGGGATCAGAATAGGGCCCCAGGAGATAAAAATAACTATTTGCTGATGATGTCTTGCTATACTTTAGTGATCCTCAAAAAAACTATGCAATTTATCGCCCAATTTGATCTACTCTCAGGTTACCGTATAAATTCTTGAGTTTGGAAAACGCTTGCGCCCTTGCTTTTGGGATTCCCTAGGTTATGGCCTAAAACCCACCAATTCTTACATCACTTATTTAGGAATCAAAATAGGGAAAACACCTAGCAGTATACATACCCTAAATTATCCTCCAATATTCAAGAAAATTAAACAGGAATTATCCAGATGGAGAAATCTTCCCCTCTTTTTTCTGGGGCGATGTCACCTGGTCAAAATGGTCTCCTTTGCGAGTATCAGCTCCAAACTATCCCGATACTAATAAAGCATAAGGACATACAGGATATTCACAGGGCTTTTACATATTTTATAAATTGATGCACACTAAGTGGGTTGGAGGTATAAACTTCCAAAACATAAGGGGATATAACATAGCTTGTCTTGAGACATGTGATGGATTGGCTACATTCCACCTCTTTTTATTCCTGTCTTCCGCTGGATAGGGGTCTTGCTGCGCCATGGAACTTGATATCTTTATTGCACACTGAAAGAGCTTGCTTGCCCAGGACGCTGAAACTTTCGGTGCTTTTGAGGGATACCATAGCAACTTGGAAAGAGGTCAGGAAGAGGTTCCACTTACCTTTCTTATTAACTAAATATATGCCTTTCTGGGGTCACCCTGAATTCTCTCCAGCACATGATCCTCATTTCTTCTTGATCTGGAGAGAGAAAGGAATAACTACACCCCTACAGCTCATTGACCCGGAGCAGAAGAAATGGTATTCATATAAAGAACTCGCCAATCTCTATAATTTGCCTGACAAGGCACTTTTTCAATTTTTGCAACTTTCCTCTTTTTGTAAGAAAAGCCTGAGGAAAGTGGAGGCAGTAGTGTCTCAAACCTCATTTGACAATATCATTCATAAACCATGTTTAAGACACTCTAGATCTACATTATATAGTGCACTCAGGGACAACATGATGTCTATCCCTACCTCATCCTTATTCCAACATTGGTCCACAACTATACAAGACCCTGATGTCACTGAGCGCATTTTACAGGTGGAGATCAACAACACCTTCCATAAGGCAGATAAGGAAACACGTGGTCTCGGAGCTTTGGAGAGAAACCCACTTCAAAATCATGCATAAGGCCATTTATGGCTTCAACCTCCCAATTACACCTCAGTGCCCAGATCGATTGATAGCATGCCCTAAATGTCAGTTACCTAAGACAGACACGTGGCACGGTCTTTGGACGTGCTCTCAGATTGATAATTATTGGGATCGGGTACTGCAGTTTATACACTCCTTATGGGGGTTTACTCTTGAAAAAGACCCATTGGTGATCTTGGTTCAATCCATTTCCAAAGATGACTTGTAGCCATCAACGATCTGCAAAAATAATAGCCCCTTTGTTGCATGTGATCCTGATGGTGGCTAAAAGAACCATCCTGAAGGACTGGCTCTCCCCCAAGGTTCCAGATGAGACCTCTTTTAAGAACCAATTACACCATCTATTGAGCTTAGATCGCCTGACTACTGACAGACGAAAGAAGGCCCTAACCTCTAAGTTTTTCCTAAAATGGAAACCTTATGGGCTGAAGGTTTTTACAGATGGGGAGATCCAGTCCTTGATGGAACCCTTCCAATATACCCAGTGGTATCTCACGCAACAACTGAAAGGAACTCTGGGGGCATTGACTTACAGGACTCCAGTTCACTGAAATCAGGAGATTTTCCCTTTTATTTTCATTTTCTTTTCCTTCCACTGGTTTCTCCTTGCCATTTCAGGAGATGACCGTCGACTTCACACATGTCAACACAAGAAAACTTCAAATAAAATGTGTTTAAAAAAAAAAAAACACACCTGCTAATTAGTAATTAATTTAATTTTTAAATAAAATGTAATTAATATTTAATAATTAAATAATTAATTATTTTAATTCTATGGCCATCAATTTCACCCTTAATACTTGAAGACAACTTTATGTAAACAACCAGGAATAAACTAATCTATGATTTATTATGATTCAATGTCACTGACCCAACCAGAACCCAGAAGTGATGTCATCACACTTCCGGTCTGCTGACTAGTTGATTATATGTAGAGATGAGCGAATCTATTCGCCGCTTCGTATTGAATCTTACAAATTTTTTCAGATTTGCTTCGTATTATTCGTAAATTTTCGTAAAATTCTGAACGCTAATGATACATACAAAACGTATGCATTTTTCGTGAAGCTGGAAAATGATGATACGCCCCCGCAAGAGCGGGAAAGTGAAGATACGCCCCCCTCAGATCTGGAAAAAAAACAGCCCGGCCCACTGGGATCTAACTATTTGCAGGTATAGGAAGTGAAGACTCCGCCCTCAGTACTCCACCCTCCTCTGAACCAGTTTAGACCAGCGCTGATCAGTAGTAGCAAGCATGGATAAAGAGCTGCATTCAAACTGGAACCAGATGGTCTTTGGGAACGAGTTCCCCGAACCACCGCCCGCTCCAAACATCAGGGTGTCACACTCTGAACTCAAGACGAGAAACCCAGCTTCAGTGCCCTTATTCTCCTTACCGGCTGCGGAGATTGCTGCGCATCGGAAGGCGGTTCATTGTGAGGCAGCTGCTGTGGCTGGTGCGGCGGAGGCAGCTGGAGCGTCCACTTCGCCGCCCAGGTGGAGATCAACAACACCTTCCATAAGGCAGAACCCGATTGTGCCAGCATTGGCGACGGCCCACTCGCAGACCCTTTGGGACTACAAGAATGCCGTGGAGGACTGGTTAATCCAGGTACTAGCCCATCCTAGGCCGGGAGATCCTAAATTGGAGCGCCGAAAGGGAACTGTCCTGTGGTTTTTGGTCGAGCGAGGCTCTGCCTTCCTGGCAGACGAGGACGGCAAGGAGTACTTTGTGGGCCGCAGGTTATTTAAACGGCCATACCTGCCCCAGCCTTGTCACAGCCTGTATGTGGGGGATCAGGTGGCGTACACCCCCATGGCGTCCCTCAAAGGGCGCTGCCTTCAGGAGTCCCCAGATGGCATCCTCCGGTTCAGGGAAAAAACCACAGCCACAGCCTCTGATACCTGGACTGCCACCACGACCATCACAGTCCTTTCAGCTGGGTCAGCTGACAACTTCATCATTTACATTCCAATCCACGGTGATCCACCAATACCACCTACCGTGGAAGATGAAGCCAGCAGCAGCCAGAGGAGCTGGGACTTCCTCCCTGGATGCAACCTTGCCAGAACCGCTGCAGCCAGAAGTCCTTACTCCTGCTGTCCCAGCAGGAGTATCCGGAAAAGCGCAAGTGGCTGCAGCGCTCACCAGCATGACCACCACCCGGACCTGGTCAAGTCCGACTTCCGGAAGAAGGGGGCAGTGGAGTTCCACCACGGCAGCGAGTGTGGCCTAAAAGAGGCAGGAGCATCCTCTGATGTCCTTCAGTAGCAGCTCAAGCGAGGAGGACTTCAGCTCCCTCATCTAAGGGACCCAACTACTGGCTGTGTCAAGGACACTTCAAGAGGACCTATGGGAGCCACACCATGGACTGCACCTGACGGGTGAGAGCTAGTTGGCACTTTTTTTGTTTGACTCTCACCCAGATGGACATAGCTGTCAGGACTTCCCCCCCCATTCCGCAGAAAATTCACAGTTGCACTTAAGCGCGCCTATTTTCCTTTTTTCCCTCCTTCTCAGGTTATTTGGGAGCCCCCTTTGCAAAAAGGGTTCTCTATTTGCTGCTATTTTATATTATCCATGTGGATTACACGTTACCTGTTTGGATTACAAAATTACCTCACATGGATTACAATTGAATTTTGGAGTGTGTTCCAGTGTTTTATCATGCCAAGGAGCCACGAGGAGAGACTCAAAATGTATATCTGAGCCTTTTATGCTTGCAAATGTGAAATTGATTGCACTAAAATGTTTGCATAATTATGTCTTTGCTGTATTTTAACTACACTGTTTTTACTGGTTCAGCAATGTTCAAGCACTTTAGCCCATTGTGTGTATTCTTTTTCTGGTACTGCAAAGTGTCCTATTATGCACTTATTGTATGTTTTTTTAGTAAATTATACATTTAGCTGAATAGCTAGCAGTGAGCACCTTACTTTTCTACCTCATATAGACTGCCTCTGAGGACTGTACGCCGCGGCCTAGCCTCGTGCGTATGACGCAATCGCGAGTCAATAGTATGCTAAGGATTTGTACGCACTTTTGTACGCTAATTCTTACTTATTGCATACTTTTAACAACGCTGACTGTATGTTCGTAATTTGTGTAGGAATGTTTGCAAAACAACGATAATTTTTTAACGTAAATTCGACCGAATAAATTTGTATTAAGAACGAATCTTGTCAAAAATTGGAACATTTGCCAAAGCGAATTTTCAATGATTCACTCATCTCTAATTATATGCCATGTGCTTTTTTCCCTATATATACATATACATATATATATATATATATACACACACACACACACACACACACGGTTGTATATGTATTTTACTCATGCTCTTGATAAAGGGGTACTATCCTGAAAAGCTCATTTTACCCACTAAAGAGTTCCGCTATACCGTGGAGCCCCGGTGTCATCTTTTTGGGACACAGAAGCCACATTTACAATCTACAGGTGACCTCGGCGGGGGAGGCACAAGTATAGGTGTCTTGAGTTTATCCTATACATCCCTCCCTGGTAAATTAAGTCCTTTACCTTTGCAGTTATAATCAATAATTCTAACCATCACAATTTGTGATTATGATTTTTTTTATGATACTTTATGTAATACTTGTTATAGAACAGGGATCAGCAACCTTTGGCACTCCAGCTGCTGTGAAACTACAACTCCCAGCATGCAAACTTACGCAGCTCTTTTTGTAATGCCCACAGAAGTGAAAGGAGGATTCTGGGAATTGTAGTTTCAGAACATCTGGAGTGACGAAGGTTGCCGATTCCATTTATAGAACCTATGACCTCATTTATATATCATTTTATGCACCCCAGTTTTATATACAACTCTTGCATATCTATATATTGATCCCCAATAGTGGTGATTGACGTATTTGCACAAAATCTATAGCACTCCTTTTATTCTCTTTTCTGTCGCCCCCCACAGTGCTCCTAGTTGGTCACTGGAGCAGTACTGTACACCGTTCTTTCTTGTCCTATATCATTTTAGCAGTTCACTGTTGTGTACTGATATCTTGGTTTGGGGAGCTGCCTTCTTATTTCTCAGCTATTTTTTTGGTTCTTCCATCTTTCTGTGATCTACTTTGGCACCTCCCCCTTCCTTCCCCCCTTCTTTTACCCTTTTTATCAACTCCTTTTTTTAAAATTTTATTCCTATGTGTGTTAACATGACAGGCAGGTGACAGGCATCACAATTAGACCGAGTTCACGCTTCACTTATTTGGTCAGTTACGGGTCAAAAACTGACCAAAAAACTAACATGTAAACACAGCCTTACAGGTCAATGTTAGTATCAGTTATAATGTACTTAACTGGACCAAGATTCGACTACAGGGAAAGAGCGGTCTCCTTTTACATCATCTGCTGATTCCACATAAATTGCTACAGAACCTGTTCTCTTACACGCTGATACAAGCAATGGCCACATGACAGAGTGGACAGGGTGTCAGCTGCATGTTTCAGGCTAGGGCAGCACTAAAGCATGTCCATTAGTTCTGGTGACATCACCGGGCTCACTGCTAGGTGGAAGCCACCCCCAAATAGTACCCCCAGTGATAATAAGGCTCCCTACAGAGCCCTCAGTATTAATAAGGCCACCCTATAGGGCACCCCTAATTAAAATAAGGCCAGGTAGGCACTCCTATGGAGGCCTCAGTAGTAATGCCCACCACCACTGCCCTCAGTATTTATAATGTTCCCTGCAGTGCCCCCTGTAATTATAATACCTGTCCTCTCCCTAAAGTCTTCTATACTATACAGTCCCATGTAAATAACACCAGTCCTCTCCCATGTAAATAACCTCTCTTCCTCACAGTTCTCTGTAACATACAGTCCCATGTAAATAACTTAAATCCCCTCCTTCAGCCACCTCCAACACATAGTCCCTTGTAAATAACAAACTCCTTACCCTCCAGTCTTCTATAATATCCAGTACCATGTAAATAACATAAGTCATCTCCCTTCAATCTTCTATAACATACAGTCCCATGTAAATAATACCCCTCCGCTCCCTTCAGCCCTTCTAGCATACAGTCCCATTCCCTCCCACTCAGCAGGGAGGAGGTATAAGGCCCCTTTCACATGAGCGAGATTTCTGCGCGGGTGCAATGCGTGATGCGAATGCATTGCACCCGCACTGAATCCTGACCCATTCATTTCAATAGGTCTTTTCACATGAGTTATGTTTTTCACACATCAGTTCGCCGTTGTGTGAAAATCGCAGCATGTTCTATATTCTGCGTTTTTCGCTCAGCCCTGGCCCCATTTAAGTGAATTGGTCTGCGTGAATCACGCATTGCATCCGCATGCAAGTGCGGATGCAATGAGTGATTCACTGATGGTTGCTAAGAGATGTTACTTGCAAACATTCAGTTTTTTATCACGAAAAACGCATGAAAACGCTTCGCACCCTTGCAGAAAAAACTGAACGAACATACGCAATGGCAGTCAAAACTGACTGCGATTGCGTGCGGATTGGTGCGGATGTGTGTGGATTTTCCGGAACACACCCTGAATGCATCCGGACTGAATCTGTGACGCTTGTGTGAAAGGGGCCTAACAGGGGAGACCAACATCTTTCAGCACTTCTCTGGCACTCACATTCATTCCATGGCATCACAGGTCTCAACTGCCGGGATTGTGCACCCATTCACTTGAATGGGTCCGCAATCCCGGAGATGCGGAATGGAGGCATGGATCTGAAACCCAAGGAAGCAGTTCGGAGTGCTTCCTTGGCGTTTCTGCCCGTGCTTCCGAACCGCAAAAAAGTAGTGCATGGGGGCCGTGGGATGCGGATGGTGGACCTCATTCAAGTGAATTGGTCCGCTATCCAAATGCAGAAGCCCCACGGTCAGTGCCCGTGCAAATTGCGGTCCACAGCATGGGCACTGCTGGCACACGTTCGTGTGCATGAGCCCTTGGTCTAGATCAGGGGTTCACAATCTTTTTTTGGTCTGGGGGCTGCATTGTCACATTGCCCTATTTCAAGGGGCCGCAAAAAAAAATAAAAAAAAATGAATGAGCTGTCTATTACACAGGTCGATGCAAAGTGAATGGGGTGGAATGATCACTATCACAGTCATTGCTCCCTCATTCAGTTCTATTGATTATCGGTAGTCCTGATAATAAATGCAAATCAGCAGACAAACGAACGATTCCTTGTTTATTGGCTGATTATATCATTATACAGGCCAGATATAAGATATGAGCGTTCCTATGAAGACTTATTTCCAGTAATTGTCCTGAATATCGTGCAGTGTAACAGGAACGTAGAGATTTTCTGGTAAAAAATTATTTTTAACATGTTCCTTTAGCATATGTAGCTCCTAGAACAGAAGATCCATACTCTCCTGCTCCCTGCCGCTCCCGCTATCTATATCTTCCCATCACGGTGCTGTTTATATCTGGCTGGCTGTGGGCATAGTCACTTGCTCCTCTCCAGCCAATATGACTGGCTTTAGTGGTGATGTGGCCACAAGCAGTGTTTCTCAGCTGGAGTCAGTCATTTGCTGGAGAGGTGCTCTGGGATCAGAAGATAGAACCAGCAAACGCAGCACAGAGCAGGAAAGTATGAATCTTCTGTTTCAGGAACCATGCTAAAGAAACTTGTTAAAACATAATTTTTACTGGGGAACCCCTTTAAGTGGCGACATTTCCTTCCTGCCTCCTGCCTTCACAAAGGGGCGCATTCCTTCACTGCAAAGGACAGCGCTCACTGGTTCTTACCGCCTTCTGCACCTCCAGATATACACTAGGTGCCCTGCAATAACCAGTAAGCACTTTCCCTGAGGGCACATGCACACAGCCATTGTTTTGATCCACATCTGATCCACATTTTTTGCGGCTCGAATGCGGACCCATTCACTACAATGGGGCCGCATAAGATGTGGACAGCAATCTTTGTGCGCTGTCCGCATCCATTGCACAAAATGAAGAACAAACTGGTATCCGTGTTTTGCAGACTACAAAACACGGTACGGTTGTGTGCATGAGGCCTTACTAGTTGGGAAAGCACTTATCGGTTAACCCTTTAAAGGGGTTGTCCAAGTTCTATTTATTGATGACCTATCCTCAGGATAGGTCATCAATATCAGATCGGCAGGTGTCCGACACTCGTCACCCCCGCCGATCAGCTGTTTGGAGAGGAGGCACGCGCCATGCCAGCGCTACCACCTCGTCATTGTTTACCTGCTCGCCATAACATCCGCAGCAGTGAGCAGGCGTAATTACACCTAACCGTCCTATTCATTTCAATGGGACGGATCACTTCTATACAAGTGTCACGGGGATATATGCCTCTTTTGATGCAACCCATTATCTTATTGGCCTTGGCAGCAGCTATCTGACACTGGTTTCTAAAGCTTAGTTTGCGGTTCATTAAAATTCCTAGCTTCTTTTCCATGTCAGTGTTACCCAGTGTATAACCATTTAGTATGTTCTGGTGACTTGCATTATTCCTTCCCATGTGCATAACCTTACATTTGTCAGTGTTAAACCTCACTTGGCCACTTCTCTGCCCAAGCCTCCAATCTATTAAGATCCATCTGTAGCAGTGTACTGTCCTCTTCTGTTTTAAATACTTTTTAGTTTAGTGTCATCTGCAAATGATATTTTATTGATATTTTACTGTGCAAGCCTTTTACAAGATCATTAATAAATATATTGAAGAGAATAGGCTTAATACTGACTCCTGTGGTACCCCACTAGTGACAGTGACCCAATCTGAGTGTGTACCGTTAATAACCACCCTCTGTTTTCTATTACTGAGCCAGTTACTTACCCACATACAGACATTTTTTATGCGGTACAGTGTCAAATGCTTTGGAGAAGTCCAGATATACGACATTCGCCACGGTCAAGTCTAGAACTTACCTCCTCATAGAAACGGATTAAATTAGTTTGACATGACCAATCCCTCATGAATCCATGCGGATATGAAATTTGCTTATTTTATTGAGGTACTCCAAGATAGCATCTCTTAGAAAACCCTCAGTTTACCCACAACAGATGTTAAAACATACAGGCCTATAGTTTCTGGGCTCTGTTTTTGGACCATTTTGAATTTTGGAGAAATAAGGGTCTTACTATGACATTACCTAATTCTCTTAGGATACGGGGTGTAGGATACCGCTGTATATCTTCCTGGGTCAGACCAGGCACTTTTAATGGGGAATTTACTTTTATATTCTGCATTTCATCTGACGGTTTATTTTCCTCAGTGAATACAGTGGAGAAAAAAAATATTTAACATCTTTGCTTTCTCCTCACCACTGTCTGCAACTCTCCCCTTTATACTTTAATACTTTTTACCATTTATACTTTTTATCATTTATAGAATTGAAGAACATTTTAGGGTAATTGTACTCTCTTTGGCAATTAATCTCTTGGTCTCTAGTTTGGCTGCTTTTATTTGTCTTTTACATATTCTATTTTTTTTTTTTTTTGCTTAGTTTTTCAATGCTTCCTCGCTCCCCTCCTGTTTTAATGATTTAAATGCTTTCTTTGTAGTTCTATTTATCCCCATAGTTTACTTTTTCTTGTTTCTTAACCTTTTATTCCCATAAGGTATGTACCCCTCACAATTGGATATTAGGATGCTTTTAAAAATATTTATACTTTGTCCCAGTTAGTTAGGCATATGGCCTCTCTTAGTTGGCTAAATTTAGCTTTTTTGAAGTTTGGTATTTTTGGTCCTCCCTGAAGAAACACTCTTTTGAATGACAATTGGAAGGTTATTACTTTATGGTCACTATTTCCCAGGTGTCCCCCCAACCTGTTATTCTGTCGGGTCTATTGGTTAGTACTAAGTCCAGTATGGCTGTTCCTCTAGTCGGGTCCTGAACAAGTTGGGAAAGGTAATTGTCTTTGGTTATTGCCAAGAACCTGTTTCCTTTATGAGATGTACAGGTTTCAGTTTTCCAGTCTATATCTGGGTAGTTGAAATCCCCTATAATAACAACCTCATTATGATCTGCCGCCTTCCCTATTTCGTTTAGTTGTAGATTTTCTGTGGACTCTGGTATATTAGGTGGCTTATAATAAACTTCTATTAGTATTTTATTATTGTTTTTGCCTCCATATATTTCTACCCACAGTGACTCCAGATGATCATGTCCCTAACTATATCTTCCCCGAGTGTGGGTCTTAACAAAAAGTAGTAAACAAAAGTAAAAAAAAAAGTTTTGAAATTATAAAAATGAAAATCACCCCTTTTCCTCATGATAAAAATTAACAAAAAAATAACATCATAGGCATCGCCGCATTCAAAATTTGCCTGTAGTATTAAAATATTTAAAAAAAAAAAAAGTTAGCCCATATGGGGAATGATGTAACAGAAATTTTTTTAAAAAAGGCAGATATCTCCCAAGATATCAATAACAACTGATCAAGTCATACACACCCCAAAACAGTATTGTCAAAAATGTCAGATTGTCCCGCAAAAAATGAGCCACCTTTCACAACAAAAAATACTGGCCAAGTTTACACAAGTTAAAAAGGTTGGCGTGAATAAACACAGGTGTTATATTTTACATTTTGCTCCATTTTTTCTTTTCAATAAGATCAAACTTTTCACTGTTGGAGATAGTAATTGTAAAAAAAAATGTTATATGTATATAATACTTCTGCCGTATATGAATACCTAATACATAAGAAACTACTATGATGTTTTTCTCTATAGCTCAGTGGTTAACATTCTTACCTTTAATATTGATGGTTGTGAGTTTGAATCCTGGCAGAAACATAAAAAAAAAAAATAAACAAGCTAAATAAGACTTAAATACACAGGGTGTCCCCAAGCATACTGACAATGCTTGGAAATATCCTTTTCATGTTCATAGTGCTGATTCCATATATAGACATAGAGCAGGGACTCCTAAGCTGGAGTCCTACTCTTTCTTCTGCCCTGGAGATGGTGTTAAATGTGACAGCCAATGTGACAGCTCTTTCACTCTACAGTGAAGTTTGACACAATAGCTTATCTATCAAACAATGTGGACACCCCAACAACAGGAGATGAGACCGCTCTTTCCCAGTTTGGTAGAATCAGTGTTTAACACAATGTTCTCTAGCAATCTATGTGTAGACGGTGTAAAAAGAGACCGCTCTATAGTAGAATCTTGAGCCACTGCACAATTAAGTACATTATACTTGATGCAAACATTGACCTCTAAGGCTAAGTTCACACTTCAGTTATTTGGCCAGTTAATTCCAGCAGTTACTGTATGGTGAGCTAGAATCAGGAGCCAATCCTACTCTCAAATAAGGTATCATGAAAAGATATGTCCCGGTTCGGTTTTGAACCTGTAATTGATCAAATAAGGAGGTGTAAACTGAGCCTAATAGTGACGCAAACCAATGCACACATCCATATACTGTATGTGACCGGCCTGACATACTGATGCACAGAAAGTGTTTCTCTACCAGAAAAGGACTAGCTATTTAAGTTGCTGCAATGCACAGTGATGTACACCAACATACATTCTCTCTGCAGACCGGGATATAGCTGATTTAGCTCGCTTCATGACGAAAGGAGAATAGGATCCAATACTGACCCCTAAGGTACCAGACTAGTGATAGTGACCCAATCTGTGTGTGTACTGTTAGAAAACAGAAGGTGGTTATTATCACTGAGCCAGTTACTTACCAACATTTATATACTAACCTAATTCTAGAACTTACCTCCTCATATAAACTGATTAGATTATTTTGACATGACCGATCCCTCATGAAGCCATGCTGATATGGTATTATTTGCTTATTAGTACTCTGCTGTTTCCTGCTCTGCTGTTTCCCGCTAGGTAGTGGTCAGAACTGTGTCTTATCTTGTCTTTACAGCGAGATGAGAAAACCCCTTTAAACATCAGAAATAAGGGTCTGCCTATAACATTACTTAATTCTCTTAGGATACGGGGTTGTATGCCAACTGGTTCCAGCGAATTGTCTATTTTAATCTTTTTAAGATGCTGTTACACTTCTTCCTGGTTCAGATAGCCCACATTTAATGGGAAATTTCTGTTTACATTGTGCATTTCATCTGACAGTTTATTTTCCTCAGTAAATACAGTGGAGAAAAAAAAAATATTTAAAAGCCTTGCTCTCTCCTCATCGCTGTCTACAACTCCCCCCTCAAGAATCTGTAAAGGGATGACACCTTCATATTTATACTTTTGACCATTTATACAATTGAAGAACATTTTAGGGTTAGCTTTACTCTCTTTGGCAATGAATCTCTCTGTCTCCAATTTGGCTGCTGTTATGCAAGTGGGTTTGGACCCACTGTACCACTGACATGCTATACGCTGGAGGGGCGTGACTAAGTAACTACCAGGTCTTCACTACAGCCTCTGATCTTCACTAGAGCCTCTGAGGCTTGGGCTGTTAGGGTAGTCAGCAGGTACCACTCCAGAGCAGAGATACCGATGCAAAGCACCAAGGCGAAGTCCGGAGTCCAAGCAGGCAG
Organism: Rhinella marina; assembly: GCA_900303285.1. NCBI lineage: Eukaryota > Metazoa > Chordata > Amphibia > Anura > Bufonidae > Rhinella > Rhinella marina. Next base: position 182,676 of record ONZH01003632.1, on the reverse strand, counting down.
CGAGCAAGCAAAGTCCATAATTGAAGTCCAAGGTCAAAGGTAGACAGCAATCAAGCAAAGTCAGCTGAATCAAAAAGCAGGGTCAATGCCTTGAAATACTTCCTGCAATACAGCCATAGGTTGGGGAGAGAGAGGGCGTGTACGTGCTGCCTCACAAGGGAGGAGATACATGCCCATGCAAGCCCTAGGACTCAAGCAGGAAGTAAGGTCTAGCATGGAGCGCTGCAGGTAGGGGCAGTAGCTCCAGCAAGGACCGCTGGGCTAACAGCTACTTTTATTTGTCTTTTACATATTCTAACATCCTGTTTTAGTGATTTAAATGCTTTCTTTTGTTATTCATGCCTCTCTTAGCTGGTCAAATTTTGCTTTTTTGAAGTTAGGTATTTTGTGCTTTTGTGCTTCCCTGAAGAAATACTCTTTTGAATGACAACTGGAAAGTTATTATTTTATGGTTCCTATTTCCCAGGTGTCCCCCAATCTGCATATCTGTTTTTCTGTCAGGTCCATTGCTTAGTACAGGAGTAGGCAACCTCCGGCACTCCAAGTGTTGTGAAACTACAACTCTCAGCATGCATACTTTCTCTGCTCTTCTCAGAACTCTCACAGAAATGAATGGAGCATGCTGGGAGTTGTAGTTTCACAACAGCTGGAGTTCTGAAGGTTGTTGATCCCTGGCTTAGTACTTAGTCCAGTATTGGGAGTCCCTCTAGTCGGGTCCTGAACCAGTTGGGGAAGGTAGTTGTCCTTGGTTATTGCCAATAATCTGTTTCCTGTATGAGATCTACAGCTTCCAGTTTCCCAGTCTATATGGTTCCCCATAATAATGACCTCATTATGATTTTCTGCCTCATCTATCTCCTTTAGTAGTAGATTGTCCGGGGACTCTGGTATATTAAATGGCTTATAACCAACTCCTATCAGTTTTTAAAACAAATTTATTGGTATAACGTAATCATTTACACGCTATGTACATAGTAAATGAACATAGATCTCCAATATTATTGAACAATGTCAAATATAGTTTGAAGAAGTATGAAGTAACAGAACAGAACATATGTACAAGTAGGTCAGTAGAAACCAAGCCTATATCATGAGTTACATGAATAAAGTAGTACAGAATGAAAAAGGGTTCTTGACTCCTCCAGTCAAATAATAAAAGGGATATGGGGGGGGGGGGGTACAAGCAGTCAAGTCTTCCATGTACAAAAGTAGATATTTAGAGACACATGAAATACTGTAAGTTAGGAGAGTTGGCACAATTTAACCAGGGATTCCATATTTGTGAGCATCCTTCCCTGGTATCATTCAATACGTCAGTTCGTTTTTTATATAACGCAATTCGGTTAACCCTGAGAATAACCATTGATGCCGAAAGTGAGGGAGACCACCACCTGGACGCAATCTGAAACCTTGCGGACATTAGAATATATTGTAGAAGCTTATAGGCAGTGCTGTTAAATGTCAGCGGTTTTAGGCCTAGCAAATATACAGGCACCAACAAGGAGAGCTTGTTCACAAACACGTCAAATAATCCCCTTTTGATGTTGGGCCAGAATTATCTTACAATGGGACAAGTTCACCAAACATGAAGGGTGTTACCAGTTTCTTGGCAAACCCAAAAACATAAAGGAAAAACCATTGGATAAATAAGGTGTCATCTAGAGGCACCATATCAACTCTGTGAAGCATCTCCATTAAGGTAACCTGCCAGCTTCCCTTACTGATTGTTATACAGCATTCATGCCACTACTCCAGTGTGAGGGTCTCGCACAAATCCACCTCCCAGCCGTGCATAAAGGCCAACTTGGTATCTGAAAGTGGTGAATTCAAAATAGAATAGTGAAGGGAGAGAATACCCTTCTCTAAAGCTTTATATTTGTAGAGTCGTTATAACATTGTGAATTCTACTGAGCCGTTTGTAGAGAACAGGGAGGATAAAAAGAAATGGAAGATTTTGGTAACTCTAAAGAGTTCAGAAGTTGGAGGCGAGAAAGTATGCTCTGGACATGAGTTTAGAATTAAGCAAGAAGTCACCAACATAGCGTAGCTTAGCATGTCTCCACAAAACAAATGATATTGGTGGTAACCCAGGTGAAAAGAGGGGGTTTCTAAATATAGGGAGCATTGGCGAGGTCGAACTTTCAGCCATAGTTTTAATATAAGATAGGGGATTTTCACAGAGGGGGAGACTTCTAAGGAGACCCTCGGGTGACCAAATTAACGCTAATGTGGGCACTGGCATCAATTAATCAGATTCAAGTAAAACCCACTGCGGAGGATTAGGGAGTACATGGAATGATACTAATTGAGATAGCCTGGCTCATAGATAATACTTATATAGATAGGGCACTGAGAGTCCACCCACCCTCTGGCAGAGTTTAGGGATGAGATGGGCGTGATTCCATCTAAAAGTGGGGTCAAGAGTTTTTTGGTAAACTAATCCCTAAATAAGATAATGATCCTAGTTTTTAAAACTGAAGTTGAGTGTGAATAAGTCTCGAAGTGAAGAGGTGGTGTTACAATGTAGAATCTCTAATTTGGTAGTATTGATCCGTAGGCCAGAGAAAAGACCAAATATGGACAGACAGTACAGTAAATTAGGTAATGTCGCTAAGGGGTGTGTAATAGTGAGGGGCATATCATCTGCGAAATGACTTACTCTGTATTTGTGAAAACTAATCCTTATCCCTGTTATATTTGGGTTAGTGCAGATCATTATGGCCAATGGTTCACTAGCCAAAGTGTCCCTTGACTGATATAATTAGGAACTGGATAATTTGTGGGCAATTTAAGGAATGTGGTGGGAAATACCCATAGTGGTCATTACCTGGTAAAGATAAGAGAGGCTATCAAAGGCCCTTTCAATGTCCAAGACCAATAGTGAGATAACCTGAGATTTGGTATTCACACACTGAATAATATTACAAACCTTCTGTGCATTTTCTGGTGCTTGCTGACCCGGGATAAACCTCACTTGGTTAGAGAGTGTTTTAGAGCAGGGAAGTAGCAATTAATTCATTTAGCTAGTATGGATATAAAGCGTTTAAGTTCAACATTAAGAAGGGAAATGGTAATTTTCTGGACTTGAATGATCCTTTTCAGTCTTAGGGATCACTTTAATTAAGGCAGTAAACATATCTGAAGGCAGTGCGGGGCTTGGAAGATAGAATTGCATACACTTTTAGACTGAGGTGCCAAAATACACAAACTTTTTAAAATACAGTGCTGAAAATCCTTCCAGTCCTGGCGATGTACTGTTTTTAAGGGATGTGAAAGTAAATTAATTTGACCAATTTTGTATGAACACAAAATGTTGCTGCTGTGTCACGGAAAAATTACCTTATTTTAAATATAGACCTCTTTAGGTCATTCTCTGTATACTGGAGTGATGACCACAGGTGGTCAAGGCATACCATGCCTTCCAAGAGTTAAAGTCTAAGACATCCCATTCTCATGACACATATGGTAAAGTGTTGAATTGTAAATTTAGACTGTAAAGGGGTAAACCCAGGCTTTGTTGGTATATATAAACCTTCCTGAGACACAAGAGTCGAGGAGACTCTATTGAACACCATTCATGTGTGTGTGTGTGTGTGTGTGTGTGTGTGTGTGTGTGTGTGTATGTATATTTTGTCTTCTCTCGGCGGGGGTAATTCTCCTTAAATTTCCCCTCAAAAGGAGATTTCAACCTTAATCTGGCATAGACAATTATGTTATCCTAACTCTAGGATATTGAAAATATTTGCATTAACAGGGACATTATTGCTCTATTTCCTCATCCAAAAAATCTTGATAAGGAAATTCCACATCAGTCGAGGATAAAGTGCTGGATCGAGAAGAACAGCACAAGATTAAATTATATATTTAATCGCCTTAAGGGCACACTAGAAAAACACTATATACACACACAAATATATGTAGTTGATCGTACAGTCAGAGTTGACAGATAATGTGAAAGTCAGTTACCGGATATATGTATAGTCCTTGATGCTGTAGTCACATGGGAGGCAGTGTGGTCAGCGGGGTTTCCAGGTCTCTCCAAACACAATACACAGTGTGACCTCCTTTCAGAGAAAGACAATGGCCACTTCCTCTCACTGGCAGTTAAAGAGAGTCTGTCAACTCATTTTCACCAATATAACTAAGAGCACTGCCCCATAGACAGTGGCGTACCGCCCATATAGGCAGACCACGCCACTGCTATGGGGCCCGAGGCACAGGGGGGCCCGGAGCGCACGGGAGGCCCCGCCCCCTACTCTGCATCATTAAGATGCGTCCAGTCACTGCGCTCCGGGCCTCTCCTAGCCCCCCTCACCGCTGCAACTTTTACCCTAACGAGTCCTGAGAGCGCTCCTGTGCGCTCCCAGCTGGCCCCGCCTCCTCCATCTTGCAGCGCGGCAAGATGGAGGAGGCGGGGCCAGCTGGGAGCGCACAGGAGCGCTCTCAGGACTCGTTAGGGTAAAAGTTGCGGCGGTGAGGGGGGCCAGGAGAGGCCCGGAGCGCAGTGACTGGACGCATGGGAAAGAAGACCAAGGCCCACCCCCTCCAGAGTGGCGTCAGGACAAGAAATTGTAAGTTTTTATGTGTTTCATGTGTATGTGTGTATATGTATGTATGTATGTATATGTGTGCGTATGTGTGTGGGTATATGCATACACTGTACGTACTATATATTGTACAGTGTGGCGCAGGGGTTATATTGTCCGGCATGGTGTAACCGCCATGCATTTGTTGTACAGTATATATTATAATCCCTGTACCATGCTATACAATGTACAGTATAATCTGTACACCATGCTGTATAGTATACAGTATAATCCGTACTCCATGCTGTATAATATACAGTATAATCCGTACTCCATGCTGTATAGTATACAGTATAATCCATACACCATGCTGTATAATATACAGTATAATCCGTACACCATGCTGTATAATATACAGTGTAGTCCATACACCATGCTGTATAATATACAGTGTAGTCCATACACCATGCTGTATAATATACAGTGCAGTCCATACACCATGCTGTATAATATACAGTATAATCCATACACCATGCTGTATAATATACAGTGTAGTCCATACACCATGCTGTATAATATACAGTATAATCCGTACACCATGCTGTATAATATACAGTATAATCCGTACACCATGCTGTATAATATACAGTATAATCCGTACTCCATACTGTATAATACACAGTATAATCCATACACCATGCTGTATGATATACAGTATAATCCATACACCATGCTGTATAATACACAGTATAATCCATACACCATGCTGTATGATATACAGTATAATCCATCCTTGTGGCTGCCCCCATTCAGTTAACGTCTCCTTAATTTAAAAAAATAAATAAATAAATAAATAAATCAGTAGCTCATGTATACATTTCTTTATTGGCAAATGGGGTGTGGCATGGGAGGAGCCAGGGTAGCATGTGGGATGGGCCGGGGTAGTGGGCGGGGTTAGGGGCCCCATTCAGATTCTTGCTATGGGGCCCAATGATTTCTATGTACGCCCCTGCCCATAGAAGATTGTTTTTAGCACATCCCAGACATATACCTGTGTGCACTTTGTGCCTTTATTCCATGTCCAGGAAAAGCACTTTTATTCTTGCACAGATAATATTCGCACCACAGACAGTGGCGGGGGGACGGGAGGGTGGCATTTTGTTTTGTTGTTTGTTTTTATTTTTATACTAAATGTCTAAACTGCTGGGGGCACCAGGGAAGGTAGGAAGGAGATCATTATATATACTTGGGGAATATATTTTATACACACACACTGGCACTATGGGTGGGGGGGCGCATTCTATGTTGGAACTAGTGGGGGGAACCACAGGGGGACATTAGAGCCACCGGGAGCATTATGGTTATTTTATTACTACTAGAGTACTGTAGGGGCGTTATTATTTGACACAATATGGAGGACATTGCTACTAACGGCAGCTATCACTATTGGGGGCGCTATTACTAATGAGGGCAGTGCGGGTGTATAGTGTTTGTGGACATGGGGGGGAAGCATAGCAGGCACAGTATTAGGGGTATCTTCAAGAGGTTCTCTGGGTTTTTTCATATTGATCGATCAAAATCAGATCAGCGGTGGCCCAACACCCGGCACCCCCCAATGATCAGCTGTTTCTGCTGCTATGTCTATGGGACAGCAGCAGCGCCATCTCCTCAAGCAGCTTAATCGGTGGGGGTGTTATACGTCGGATTGTGTTTTTAGCACATAATTACAAGATATGGGGCCCACTTCATTTTTCCCAGGGCCATATTTTGCCTAAAGCCGTCCCTGCTTACAGGCAATACCCTATCCTCACTTAAGAGCAAGTTTATTCTGGACTGGCAAACTACTGCCATTACATATCTGAGCATCCAGGTCACTTCTCCCTCCCATCTTCTTTATCAACATAACTTTCTCCCTCTCCTAACTAAACTTGCAAAAGAATTAGAAAATATGGCTAAAGTAATGGCATCCTGGCTAGGCAGAGTTGCAGCTTATAAAATGCTGATCTTGCCTAGACTGCTTTACTTATTTAGATGCATCCCAATTAGCCTTCCAATGTCTTTTACAGCAGCGCATAAAAAACTACAAACCTAATGTATGGATCGAGAGATCTTGGAGTGCCTTCTTTATACCAACAAGGAGAAGAGAGGTAGGATTAACCTTGCCAGACCTTAAAGATTACTACTGTGCAACTATACTGGACCAACTATATTACTGGTAGTCACAAGTAGAGATGAGCGAACGTTTAAAAAATTTGATTCGGATGGTTTCCAAAAAGATGAGCTTCAATCCAAAATTATTGGTGGTGAATCACGTTTATATATATTTCCCGCTTCAGAAAGCCTGTATCTTGGTGTAGAACACTGAATTGCAGAAACATGCATAGGTAGTCGGCTGTGGTAGTGAAATAGTTACTTTGCGTCAGTACGACAGGCAGTTGACAGAAGTTACTCTTAGAATCGCTTCATACTTCACTTAGTCAGTTACAGGGCCTTATAACTGACCAAATAACTCAGCCTCACAGGTCAGTGTGAGCATCAGGTATAAAGAACTGTGCAGTGGCCCAAGATTGTACTATAGAGTGAAAGAGAGCACTACATTTACATAGTCAACTGATTCCACATCGCTTTCTACAGAACCTGTTCTGTTGCACGCTGAAATAAGTAGCGCCCCCATGACCAAGTGGAGTGTGTGTCAGCAGTAAGTTTGTGTTGACGTCACTGATTATTTCGCCCTTCTTCTGATCCATAATAAGAACAACCCCCAAAAAATGGATCCCTTCTGTAGAGTAATCCATAAGTATTGCTAAGCCAAAAAAAAAAAAAAAAAAAAGGGTGGATCCAAAGCACAGATGACAAAGTGACTGGAAAGTTTTCAAGTCTTCTGTGTTTTATACCCACTCCTGCTTTTGGCTTCCAAATCACGAGCATATCCTGATGCAAAATAGGGAACGTATGATACACGCCTTACAGATGCTCCAAAGACAGGATTCATTGTGTTTAGCATTTTTCCGTCCTTCTGACAGATCGGAAAAAGGGTAAAAATAAATAATGATGTCAACAAGGCCAAGCCGGGGTAATAGTGGGAGGTGAGGGTGGCAAACACATTGAGTCAACATACTGGTCAGTCACAGAGTGGTGAGGGTGGCAATCGCATGGGGAGTCAACACAGTGGCCCAGTAACAGGGTGGGGGGGGGTAACAGCACAAGATGGTGGTTGGCAGCAGGAGAACATACAGCAGAGGCAGCAGGTGTGTGGCATCAGAATAGTGGGTGAACGGTAGGTGGCCAGAAGAAACAGGTCTCTTTTTACAAAGTTTCGGTGTGGCACCCAGAATGATCTAGTCTGATGCAGCAGGCACTGACTGTAACCAGCTGCTGGTTCAGGTTCTGCTCCATGTGTTGTTGCTGCTGCTGGTAAGTTGTTTCTTCAGTAGGAGAGTGCTCATTAGAGCAATTTATACAATATCTGACCCACAGCACATGTTAAGGCACCATATACTTTAATTGATTTACAAATGGTCCCAACAGAGACAAAAAAAACACCTTTTTATTACATATGCTGGCATTTGCTTCTTAAGACATAGCTTTTATTAGTATTGTATTAATAATCTCCTAACCTAAAAAAAAAAATGTTAAAAATATCAGCTGTGTCACATGGTTGCTTTTATAGGATAGATCACATTAGAACACTGTTCACTTCACAATGTTAGTTACTAACTCCTGAATCTAATGAGTGACTTGTGGTGTACTACTTCCACTCACCCTACTCTGTCCCTACATTAGATCTGATACTACCTTCTAGCTTTTAATACCTTAGAACCTATGCGCACTTGCGCATTAGATCTGATAATACCTTCAAGCTTCGAATACCTTAGAACCTATGTGCACTTGCTGTCTAAAATCTCAACCACTTCCCCCTCGACATGTTTTACCAGCTACTCTGGCGACTGCAGGGGATTTGGGCAGAATGTGTTTGAAAGGGGCGGGGACGATGCTTTAAACCCTCTGGTAATGATGTAATTTGTATAATTAGCTAATCACTACCTTTAGTATTGCTTTGTAACCATTCTTGGCCAGTAAACAGCTTGCTGATTGTGGCGGTCTTCTGTTCCCATTCCCTCCTCCTAACTGACATATCAGCTGACGCTCAGCCTCTGATCCTCCTTTATAAACAGCGTATGATTTCAGACTTAGGGCTCATGCACACAAGTGTGTGCAGTCAGTGCCCATGCTGTGGACCGTTGGATTCAGATTCCAGACCCATTCGGGTTTTGGGTTCGCGATCCGCACCCAACGGTCTGCACCGCAAAAAAGTAGTGCTTGTGCATTTTTGCGGTGCGGAGGCACGGCCAGAAACACCACAGAAGCGCACCGTAGTGCTTCCGTGGTGTTCCGATCCGTGCCTCCGCTCTGCATCTTCCGACCCACTGAAGTGAATGGGTCCGCGATCCGTGATGCACACGGCCGGTGCCCGTGAATAGTGGACCCGGTGTATGCAGGCCGCAATACGGGCACCGGCAGTGTACATGAGCCCTTAGGCTCAGTGCGATACCTGTACCTTGACTGCACACGACAAGTGTGTTAGACTCAGTTCGCTCCCGGTATGCAATTCAATGCGCATGATTCCGGACTTAGCCGCACTATATTTATCTCTGGGTTCTGTCACTAGCTTTGGAGTATATATTTCTTTATAGACGTATGATTCAGGGTTTAGCCACTTATACCACATGTTGCTCAAAAGCTTGTCGGCAGTCTGAAGTCCTTTCCATTTTCTATGAACTCATTTTCTATATTTTGATGATTTAGGGGACAATAAAAATTATCTATTAATATAATTGGATGAACCAGCTTATGATTTACAGTTAATTGAGCTTTTAGTTTTATAATTGCATATTAACTAGATTCAATGTACAGATGTTCAATTGATGGTTATTTTCATACATTCAATCATGTTTTGAAAATTATACATAAATCCAAAATCATTTCTAAAATCATAAAAGTCACATAAAAACCTAATTATGTAATCAATATTTTCCATATTCCTGATCATGTTAGAATAAAATACATACAATTCATTCACTTTTAAGGATTTTATACTTTCATTTGATTTTTATTTCATTCTCGTTTTTAATTATGTATATACTTTTTATATTTGAATATATTTATATATTTTCACGATCAAAATTCATCTACATTAGGGGCATATTGGAGAGACTATCAGTTTGCTAATATGTAACTTTTTTACTGGTCAGAGTAAACGGGGGAATGGGAACATTTTTATATAAAGTAAATTAGTAATATACATGATACATCGTCACCTCTGCCCCATATCTTATTCTTATCAAGTATTTTGAGGTCTCAAAAATCTAATAGGATCACAACGTTATTTGATTTTATTTTGATTTCTCTCCCAAAGAGTTGAAAGGGAAGCCACCATAGTCAGAGAAAGGATGCATACGTAAACCCTTCATTTAATCCTAAAGGGGTCAGGCTCTTGAGCAGATATATGGATTTATTTTCCTCTTGTTGTAGTTTTTTGTCTATATTTCCCATTCTTGGGCCCACCCCTGTGGTGACTATTTTTTTGTCAAAAAAATGGTACCCAGAAAATAATTTACCAATCCAGTGGATAATAAAAAAATATCATATCAAAGAGTACATAAATTGCAAATCCACAGGTGTAATTTATGTTATTGAATGCAGATGCCCCATGTTGTATTTAGGAAAAACTATACAACAATTAAAAAGTATATCAAAACATTTAACCTGTATCAATACAGAATCAGATACGGCTCTTTCAAGACATTCAAGCCAAACACAATAGGAGATATTTAAAAAATCTCAAATTTGGTGAATTAAGAAAATGAATGTGTAAATAAAGGTGCTCATTAGAGACTCCAGACTTAAGTTGCTGCTGATTGAGCTGGTGCTGCTCATGCCCTCCCACCCCCTCAAGCAGACATGGCAGTGGAACAGCAGCGCATAAGGCCCCCCACTCAGACCTTTGTGAGGATAGGCTTTTGTCCATTATAATCAGCGTCAGCAGGGGTATCTTTGAACCCACCCCTATCAATTATATAAACCAGGCGAGTTAGGTGTAGAAGTGTATATATATATATATATATATATATATATATATATATATATATATACGCAAAAATAGTTGCTTGAATACTCTGGACTTATGTGCTATTTCTTATGCTTCTAGGCATGTGGTCTATCTTATGCTGGTATGAATACTAGCGTGGCATATACCTAGGACTGTGCTCCTTATATGGATTATTGCAACTATGGACTACTGTTCATGTGAGATTTAACAATGTAATATACACTTCATTCCTTTTGTATCAACAGGGCGTGATCAAGGTCAGGTATGACCGAAACGTTGGCCTAAATTTATTGTTAATACAACTCAGATGGATTAAATAAACCCATATAAGCATATTACTTTACTGAGTGTCGTGGTCTTTCCCCAAAAAAAAAAAATAATAATAATAATAATAATAGGCGATTGTGCACTTAGGCAGCGGCCAACTAAGGATGTCTTGATAGTAGTTGAGTTTATCCTCCCTCTCAGCGGATGGAAAAAAAGGCCCCCCATTTTGGAGCAGTAGCGAGGGTCTAACATGGTGGAGAGCCAGTAGTCACTCCCCTGCCAAATGATAATACGGTGGTCACTACGCAAGCAACTCAGCCATGAGACGTAGATGCCACATCTTCTGTCCCCTGGACAGCCACATTTATCAGCATCTGCTCCAGTACATAAAAGGAGTGGAATGACATCATTCATCCCCTAGTCCTGGTTAAAGGGCCTGAGCTAACAGCAGGTCTCACGCATGAGCTACCACTGGCTAACGTTGAAGTTACACAGGGGAGTGCTCCTATCGGCCTGCATCATCAAGAAATAGTTACTGCCTTCCTCTGCTCATAGTCAATCCATCATGTGGAGGGTGGAGTTCTAACGGTTGGAAAATGTGGCATATTAGACAATGTTGAGGAACACTATTTTGCCTTTAAAGCTCAAAGAGGGCTAGCTTTGCAGTGCAAGAGTGGCCTAAGTGCATGCATAGTTCCCTAGCCATTTTCAGGATGTCTTGCAGTTGGGTGGAACTTCAGGAACCGCTTTACAGCCAGATTAAAGATATGCACCATGCAGGGTGCATGAGTCAGCCCTCCTTGGTGCACTGCCAGCACAATGTTCTTGCTGTGGTCTGTGACCATGGTTCCAACTTTAAGTTGGTGAGGAGAGAGCCAGGATTGGATTTACTCTTGAAGGACGCTGAGCAGTTCCTCCCTGGTATAACTCCATTCGCTCATGCAAACCAGGTGCAGAACAGCACAACACCGCTGTGTTCTTCACAGGTAGTATGCTGGAGTGGAACGCTGAATTATGCCTGCAGTGGAGGCTGAGAACAAGGTGGAGGACAAAGAGGCAGAGGAGAAAGTTGGCGCAGGACTCCCACACAGCTTCAGAACATAGGGTGGTACTACCAGCACCTGGCCAAGTTGCTGGTGTGGCTAGGCAGGAACCACAATTACCCAGTGGGCCATAAAGGACATACAGCATTATTTATTAATGATATTGTAGGAGGTTTGCATAGTAAAATACCAATTTTTGCAGATGACCCTAAACTGTGTAAAGTAATTAACACAGAGGAGGACAGTTCACTGCTACAGCAGGATCTGGGTAGACTGGAGGCTTGGTCAGAAAAGTGGCAGATGAGGTTTAACACTGACAAATGTAAGGTTATGCATATGGGAAGGAATAATGCAAGTCAACAGTACATACTAAATGGTAAAGCACTGGGTAACTCTGACATGGAAAAGGACCTAGGAATTTTAGTGAACAGCAAACTAAGCTGTAGAAGCCAGTGCCAGACAGCTGCTGCCAAGGCCAATAAGATAATGGGTTGCATCAAAAGGGCATAGATGCCCGTGATGAGAATATAGTCCTGCCACTTTACAAATCACTAGTCAGACCACACATGGAGTACTGTGTACAATTCTGGGCTCCTGTGAACAAGGCAGACATAGCAGAGCTGGAGAGGGTTCAGAGGAGGGCAACTAAAGTAATAACTGGAATGGGTGGACTACAGTACCCAGAAAGATTATCAAAATTAGGGTTATTCACTTTAGAAAAAAAAGACGACTGAGGGGAGATCTAATAACTATGTATAAATATATCAGGGGTCAGTACAGAGATCTCTCCCATAATCTATTTATCCCGAGGACTGTGACGAGGGGACATCCTCTGCGTCTGGAGGAAAGAAGGTTTGTACATAAACATAGAAGAGGATTCTTTACGGGAAGAGCAGTGAGACTATAGAACTCTCTGCCTGAGGTGGTGGTGATAGTAAGTTCACTAAAAGAGTTCAAGAAGGGCCTGGATGTATTTCTGGAGGGTATTACAGGTTATAGTTACTAGAGAGGGGTCGTTGATCCAGGGAGTTATTCTGATTGCCTGATTGGAGTCGGGAAGGAATTTTTCCCCCTAAAGTGAGGAAAATTGGCTTCTACCTCACAGGGGTTTTTTTTGCCTTCCTCTGGATCAACTTGTAGGAAAACAGGCTGAACTGGATGGACAGATGTCTTTTTTCGGCCTTACAAACTATGTTACTATGTTACAGCATATTGTCCTTGACCATAGTTATAGCTCCACACGTCAGCACTGCCATGAACTTTACCAGACACAGACAGGTTCAAGGACTGGTCCACCTTATGTAGTGATGCTAAAATTTAACTTTTATTGAGCCTACTAAAAGAACTGTGAGCAAATCAAAAGATTAAAAACTTTCTGTCTAAACGCCTGCTGTGACTGCACATATATGTTTAGCGTATATGACTGCTTACACACTGCGTGGGGTGTGCACAGAATCCCACTGCCAATGTTCATACACACATGTGGAATACTGTCAGTTAACCTCACTGACCCATACTATCCACAACTATCTGCCTCTGCTCAACGTGATATTAAGTTCATTCACAGCATGATCATAGACCAGAATTTTTAAAACCTAACACCTGCCGGGGGAACCAAAAACGAAAGAGGCAGGATCAGGACAGGTGGGGACACAGCTTGCTCATGGGCCATGCCAACTAAGCTTGGTGTCAGAGGAACCCACCGACTCCTGGCTGGAGGGGTAGGATGTCAGTTGAGATGAGGTAGAAGACATTCCTCTTCTGCTACTCCTGTCAGCAGACACACTTTACTGACCTGTCTCTCAGACACACTTTACTGTAACTGTAAGAGTAAAAGAGCAGTAGTGTCAGGCTGCAATTTCACACCAACTCCACAACTAGGGATTAACTGATATATTTATGTGTACTATAATTTGAGCTCCCCAAAACTTGTTCTATCAAGCCACAATTTCACACCAGTTCCACAATTAGGGATTGATGGATATACCTATGTAGAATACAACTTGAACAACCTAAAATGTGTAGTATCAAGCCGTAATTTCACCCCAATAAAAGGATTAAAAGATTGAATGATACAGTGCCTTGCGAAAGTATTCGGCCCCCTGGAACTTTTCAACCTTTTGCCACATTTCAGGCTTCAAACAAAAAGATATAACATTTTAAATTTTTGGTGAAGAAACAACAACAAGTGGGTCACAATTGTGAAGTGGAACGAAACTTTTTTTGTAATAAAACTGAAAAGTTGGGCATGCAAAATTATTCGGCCCATTTACTTTCAGTTCAGAAAACTCACTCCAGAAGTTCATTGAGGATCTCTAAATGATCCAATGTTGTCCTAAATGACTGATGAAGATAAATAGAATCCACCTGTGTGTAATCAAGTCTCCGTATAAATGAACCTGCTCTGTGATAGTCTCAGGGTTCTGTTTAAAGCACAGAGAGCATCATGAAGACCAAGGAAAACACCAGGCAGGTCTGTGATACTGTTATGGAGAAGTTTAAAGCCAGATTTGGATACCAAAAGATTTCCCAAGCTTTAAACATCCCAAGGAGCACTGTGCAAGCGATTGAAATGGAAGGAGTATCAGACCACTGCAAATCTACCAAGACCCGGCCGTCCCTCTAAACTTTCATCTCAAACAAGGAGAAGACTCATCAAAGATGCAGCCAAGAGGCCCATGATCACTCTGGATGAACTGCAGAGATCTACAGCTGAGGTGGGAGAGTCTGTCCATAGGACAACAATCAGTCGAACCCTTCACAAATCTGGCCTTTATGGAAGAGTGGCAAGAAGAAAGCCATTTCTCAAAGATATCCATAAAAAGTCTTGTTCACAGTTTGCCACAAGTCACCTGGGAGACACACCAAACATGTGGAAGAAGGTGCTCTGGTCAGATGAAACCAAAAATCGAACTTTTTGGAAACAATGCAAAACAATATGTTTGGCGTAAAAGCAACACAGCTCATCACCCTGAACACACCATCCCCACTGTCAAACATGGTGGTGGCAGCATCATGGTTTGGGCCTGCTTTTCATCAGAAGGGACGATGGTTAAAATTGATGGGAAGATGGATGGAGCCAAATACAGGACCATTCTGGATGAAAACCTGTTGGAGTCTGCAAAAGACCTGAGACTAGGACGGAGATTTATCTTCCAACAAGACAATGAATGATCCCAACTATAAAGCAAAATCTACTATGGAATGGTTCAAAAATAAAGGTATCCAGGTCTTAGAATGGCCAAGTCAAAGTCCAGACCTGAATCCAATTGAGAATATATGTGGAAAGTGCTGAAAAATGCTGTTCAAACACTCTCCATCCAACCTCAAAGAGCTCGAGCTGTTTTGCAAGGAAGAATGGGCAAGAATTGTCTCTAGATGTGCAAAACTGATAAAGACATACCCCAAGCGACTTGCAGCTGTAATCACAGCAAAAGGTGGAGCAACAAAGTATTAATGCAAGGGTGCCAAATAATTTTGCACGCCCCACTTTTCAGTTTTATTATTACAAAAAAAAGTTTAAATGATCCAATAAATTTTGTTCCACTTCACAATTGTGACCCACTTGTTGATTCTTCACCAAAAATGTAAAATGTTATAACTTTTTGTTTGAAGCCTGAAATGTGGCAAAAGGTTGAAAAGTTCCAGGGGGGCCGAATACTTTTGCAAGGCACTGTATATAAAATGTACCGAACACCCCAAATTATGTAGTATCAGACTGCAGTTTCACCCCTATAACAGAATCAAGGATTACTGGAATTACTGATGTATCAAAGCATGCAAACAGCCTAAAATGTGTAGTATTAGATCACTTTTTGTATCCCCAAATAGTGCAGTGTATTAGAATAGCTCCTATTACCCAGGCTTTACACTGTACAATTGGTCGCTGCTCTCTACCTATAGTGAAGATAATGCCTCCCTATTATATCCCTACACTATCGATAATCTTTCCCTGAACTGCTCAGCAGTAATATTTGGTTAATAAAGTCCTTCCTAATCACTGTCCCTAGTGTCTATAACGCATCTCCCAGCACTAAGTTCACTAGAAAAGTTACCTCCACAGGGCACTGACCCATCATTGGCCTCCAGAGCATCCCGTCCCTTTAATGATAGGGGGCGGTGCCCTGTTGAGGTAACTTAAGGGGTAGATCACTGTGGAGGGTCATTGTAAAGGGTGAAGGACACTGGAGGACAGTGTTAAGGGGCCAGCGTACTGTGGAGGTCAATGTTAAGGGAGTGGGGTGCTACAGAGGTCACACTTAAGGGGTAGATTGCTGTGGAGGGTCACTGTAAAGGGTGCAGTTGTGGGGTATTGGAGGTCAATATTAGGGGGTGAGATGCTGTAAAAGTCACTTAAGGTGGCAAGCTCTGTAAAAGTCACTGTTAAGGGGTGGGCCACTGTGCAGGTCACTGTTGAGGGGGTGGGGAGCTGTAGAGGTTACTTTTAAGGGGGCAGGGTTCTGTGGAGGTCACTGTTAAGGGGGTGGGCCACCGTGGAGGTCATTGTTAAGGGGGGAAAAGTGCAGTGGATGTGTGTTAAAGGATGAGCTTCAGTGGAGGTCACTGTTCAGGGGCAGGCTGCTGTAAAGGTCAAAGTATTACACTCACTGGTAACCCAGTTTCCTGGAAGTCTCCATGACACCACATCTTGAGACCAACTTACTCTGATAAGACAGGAAAAACACAGGTTTGAATCCCACCCCTCCCCTCCATTACCAGTGTATTTTCAACATAAACCAGGATAAAGGGAGAATAGAAAAAATTAAAATTAAGAAAAAAGGAAAGAATGAATATATTCCAGGAAACTGAATTACCGGTGAATGTAATATTCATTTCCTTAGTCATCTCCATGACACCACCTCCTGAGACTTAAAGAATTATATGGGGTGGGGGGGGTAGGGATTTGACTATAGCACCTTACATATCTGCTGTAGAGAGGCTGAAGGTCTTTCCACCCAAAAGGCGGCAATACCCCTTGTAGAATGGGCTCTAAGGGAAGATGGGGATTCCTTACCCTAAGATCTATAGCGTTTGAAATGGCTGTTCTAATCCAGCAGGAACTAGAACTTTTTGACTCCCTTTTATGGCCTATTTGGGCCATAAAATGGGATAAAGATATTTTTATCAATCCTCCAATCTTTAGTTACTTCTAAATACCTTAGAACTGCATGCCCAACATCTAAGGCAGGGATGCCCAACCTGTGGCACTCCAACTGTTGGAAAACTACAACTCCCAGCATGCCTACACTGTCTACAACGATCAGCCTAGAGCGAGGCATGGTAGGAATTGTAGTTTTACAACAGCTAGAGTTGGCCATCCCTGATCTAAGGTGCGGGAAAATGGACTCTTGTTCACTTTTGGGGTTGGCACAAAATGAGGGTACAACTATATCTTGTGATCTATGAAAAGTAGAGACAACTTATACTAAAATACTAATATGAGTTTATTATAAGCCACCTAATATACCAGAGTCCACAGAAAATCTACTTCTAAACTAAATAGACGAGGCGGCAAATCCTACTGAGGTAGTTATTATGGGGGACTTTAACTACCCAGAAAGACTGGGAAACTGAAACCTATACATCTCACAGGGAAACAGGTGGCAATAACCAAAGACAATTACCTTTCCCAACTGGTTCAGGACCTGACTAGAGGAACAGCCATACTGGACTTAGTACCAACCAATAGACCCGACAGAACAACAGATGTGCTGGTTGGGGGGACACCTGGGAAATAGTGACCATAAAGTAATACCTCCCATTGTCATTCAAGAGGGAGGACCAAAAATTCCAAAACTTCAAAAAAGCAAAAAATTTAGCCAGCTAGGAGAGGCCACAGGCCTAAGTCCTCAAAAATAAAAAATACAGCAACAAAATGGGAAATTTTTAAAAGCATCTTAAAATCTAATTGTGAGAGGTACATACCTTATGGGAATAAAAGGTTAAGGGAAAAACAAAACAAAACACAATGTGGCTAAATAGAAATTTAAAGAAAGCAACAAATGACAAAAAGAACACATTTCAAGCACTAAAACAGGAAGGTAGTGAGAAAGCATTGAAAAACTAAGGAAAAAATAGAATATGTAAAAGAGAAATAAAAGCAGTCAAACTAGAGACCAAGAGATTAATTGCCAAAAAGAGTAAAATCCTAAAATGTTCTTCAATTATATACAGATGTAGCAGCGCTAGCAATCACAGGAGAATCGCGCGAGCGCAGAATATCGTAAATAGAGTACACATTTGATGATTTGTACGCTAATGCTATACGCATTGTATGCTAATGCGTACGAATTTGTATGCTAATATAACGCATTGTACGCATTTGTATGCTAATGCTACACAGTTGCAGACAGCAATGAGGAAAAAGCAAAGCTATTAAATATTTTTTTCTCCACTGTATTCACCGAGGACAATAAACTGTCAGATGAAATGCACAATGTAAAAGTAAATTCCGCATTAAAAGTGCCCTGTCTGACCCAGGAAGAAGTACAGCGGCATCATAAAAAGATTAAAATAGATAAATCGCCGGAACCAGATGGTTTACACCCCCGTATCCTAAGAATTCAGTAACGGCATAGCCAGACCCTTATTTCTGATATTTAAAGACTCCATACTGACAGGATTGGCGCATAGCAAATGTGGTGGCAATATTCAAAAAGGGATCAAAAACAGAGCCCGGAAACTACAGGCTGATAAGTCCAACATCTGTTGTGGGTAAACTGTTTGAAGGTTTTCTAAGAGATGATATCTTGGAATACGTCAATGAAAATAAGCAAATAACTCCATATCAGCATAGCTTCATGAGGAATCGGTCATGTCAAACTAATTTAATCAGTTTCTATGACTAGGTAAGTTCTAGACCTAACAGCAGCAAAGCAGTTGATACTGTACCACATAAAAGGTTAGTATATAAAATGAGAATGCTTGGACTGGGAGAAAATGTCTGTATATGACTCAGTGATAGAAAAACAGAGGGTGGTTATTAATGGTACACACTCAGATTGGGTCAATTTTTGCAGATGACACTAAGCTGTGTAAAGTAATTAACACAGAAGAGGACAGTGCACTGCTACAGATGGATCTGGATAGACTGGAGGCTTGGGCAGAGAAGTGGCAGATGAGGTTTAACACTGACAAATGTAAGGTTATGCACATGGGAAGGAATAATGCAAGTCACCAGTATATACTAAATGGTAAAACACTGGGTAACATTGACAAGGAAAAGGACTACTAAACAGCAAACTAAGCTGTCAAGGCTAATAACAATCGGCTGCATCAAAAGGGGAATAGATGCCTGTGATAAAAACCTAGTCCTGCCACTTTACAAATCACTAGTCAGACCACACATGGAGTACTGTGTACAGTTCTGGGCTCCGGTGAACAAAGCAGACAGAGCAGGAGAGAGTTCAGAGAGCAACTAAAGTAATAACTGGAATGGGTGGAGTACAGTACCCAGAAAGATCAAAATTAAGGTTATTCACTTTAGAAAAAAAGATGACTCAGCGTAGATCTAATAACTATATATAAATATATCAGAGGTCAGTACAGAGATCTCCCCCATCATCTATTTTTTTCACAGGACTGTGACGAGTGGACATCCTCTGCGTCTGGAGGAAAGAAGGTTTGTACACAAACATAGAAGAGGATTCTTTATGTTAAGAGCAGTGAGACTATGGAACTCTACGCCTCAGGAGGTGGTGATGGCAAGTTCACTGAAAGAGTTCAAGAGGGGCCTGGATGTATTTATGGAGTGCAGCATTATAGGCTATAGCTACTAGAGATGGGTCATTGATCCAGGGAGCTATTCTGATTGCCTGATTGGAGCCGAGAAGGAATTTTTTTTCCCCATTAAGGTGGGGGGGGGGGGGAAATTGGCCTCTTCACAGGGTTTCTTTTCTTGCCTTTACCTGGATCAACTTACAGGATAACGGGCTGAACTAGATGGACAAATTTATTTTTTCAGCCTTATAAACTATGTTACTAACTTTTGGTAAAAATAAACTGGGATCTAACTTGAACACTAGTTTGTCCTGAAAGATACTAAGGAAAGGATCCTGAATAGCTAAAGCTTGAAGTTCACAAATTCATCTTGCCGAGGTTATTGCTACTGAAAAAATGTTTTTTAGAGTGAGCCATTTTATGGATATAGAGTTTAAAGGTTCAAAAGGTATAAGAAGTTAGCCCTGATAGGACTGTGTTGAGGTTCCAAGGGGCTACCATATTTTTTTTTATTGTTAGTCGAAGCCCGTCTGCTACTTTTAGGAACCTGGCCATCCAAAGAAGCCAGGTTGGTATTATATAGTGCACTCAAGGCTGAAACGTGACCTCTGAGGGTAGAGAGCCCGACATTAATCCATCCTGAAGAAAATCTATTACAGATATATTGGGTTTAAATTGACCAACGTTATCTCCACACCAAGATGCGAATTTCCTCCAGACTTTGAAATATACTCTGTTTGTATTTGATTTTCTACTAAAGAATAGAGTGTTTACAACTTTTTTTTAGATAATCCTAACTTTAAACGGATAGATTCCTCAGAATCTAGGCAGGCATCTTTAGGATTTTTATGTCTGAATGGATCCTCAAGGCTGATGGACTTCAGTAGTGCAAACCAGCTCCTTTTGGGCCAGAAGGGAGCCACCAGAATCAATGAACACTTTTCCTTCTAAAACTGCTGAATGATCTTGTAGAAAGCTTGCACAGTAAAATATCAATTTTTGCAGATGACACTAAACTGTGTAAAATAATTAACACAGAAGAGGACAGTACACTGCTACAGATGGATCTGGATAGATTGGAGGCTTGGGCAGATGAGGTTTAACACTGGCAAATGTAAGGTTATGCATATGGGAAGGAATAATGCAAGTCACCAGTACATACTAAATGGTAAAATATTGGGTAACTCTGACATGGAAAAGGACCTAGGAATTTTAGTGAACAGCAAACTAAGCTGTAGAAACCAGTGTCAGACAGCTGCTGCCAAGGCCAATAAGATAATGGGTTGCATCAAAAGAGGCATAGATGCCCGTGATGAGAACATAGTCCTGCCACTTTACAAATCACTCGACCACACAGTACTGTGTACAGTTCTGGGTTCCTGTGAACAAGGCAGAGCAGTGCTGGAGAGGGTTCAGAGGAGGGCAACTAAAGTAATAACTGGCATGGGTGGACTACAGTACCCAGAAAGATTATCAAAATTTGGCTTATTCACTTTAGAAAAAAAGAGAACTGAGGGGAGATCTAATAACAATGTATAAATATATCAGAGGTCAGTACAGAGATCTCTCCCATGATCTATTTATCCCCAGGACCGTGACGAGGGGACATCCTCTGCGTCTGGAGGAAAGAAGGTTTGTACACAAACATAGAAGTGGATTCTTTACGGTAAGAGCAGTGAGACTATGGAACTCTCTGCCTGAGGAGGTGGTGATGGTAAGTTCACTAAAAGAGTTCAAGAGGGGCCTGGATGCATTTCTGGAGGGTAATAATATTACAGGTTATAGTTACTAGAGATGGGTCGTTGATCCAGGGAGTAATTCGGATTGCCTGATTGGAGTCGGGAAGGAATTTTTTTTCCATAAAGTGGGGAAAATTGGCTTCTACCTCACAGGGTTTTTTTTGCCTTCCTCTTGATCAACTTGTAGGAAAACAGGCCAAACTGGATGGACAGATGTCTTTTTTTCGGCCTTATAAACTATGTTACTATGAATCAAGGGGATGGGAGGAAACTTTTACACTAGGCGAAATGTCTTGTCCTGATTGAAGGCATCCATTGCTGCTGGGCAGTATCTGCCTGTCTAGGGTTGTTTGCAACCTGTTCCACTTGGTTAGAATAAATTTCTGTAGGGGTCTCAGATGAAATTGAGCCCACGCTACCGCAGGGACACATGATGATAGACTGCCAAGTATTTTCATCGCTGTCCTGAGCTAAAATCTTTCTTTTATAATTCTCTTATCTGGTCCTGTAATTTCTGAGATGGAAGGAGCAATCTTTGGAATCCAAAGAAATTCCTAGACATGTCTTCAGTCTGCTTGGGGATAAGCTGGATTTCTCCCAATTGATGATCCAATTCCAATTGGACATGGTTCAGAACTATCTGTAGATGACTTAGCAACAGAACTTTGCTGTTCGCTATCACTAAAAGATCGTCCAGATATGGGATAATTATTGCATCTTGTCTCAGTGCTGCCAGCACCTCTGCCATGACCTTGGTAAAGATTCTTGGCGCCAAGGAGATTCCAAAAGGGAAACATAAATGATAATGCTGGATGTGACCCTTTATCTGGGTTGCAAATCTTAGAGATTTTCTTGAGGTCTTGTGTATAGGACATGATCATAAGCATCCCTTAAGTTGATAGAGGGGATTACCACTTTTCTTTTTATTTGCTTGACCACTGTTTTTATGGCTTCCATCTTGAACTTTTGATATGTAATGTGTTTGCTCAACGGTTTTAGATTTTTGATTATCCTGGATTTTCTGTTTGGCTTCCTTATTAGGAATAACCGAGAGTAGTGTCCCTCTCCTAACTGATTTTCTGGAACCAGTTTTATTGGCCCTAAGTAAATCTTCCATATGTATGCTCAAGATACTTTGTTGAGAGGGAGAAAGAGGTTATAATGAATTTTTGTGGAGGGGGGAGACTAACTCTATACAATAATCCTCATTTATGATGTTTAGGATCCAAGATTTTGATGTTACTCGATCTCAGATGTTTAAAAAGGAGTCTTCCCCCTACCTGGATGGCGTTATTATTGTCTAACCCCTTTCACATAACTCCACCTTCCCGTTTTACCCTTCTTTCTCTGTTCGGTTTGGTACTGATGGCCACGAAAATCTTGTTTCTTAGATTTATATCCATCTTCTGGAAACCCTGTCGGTGGCGTTTTCCAGTATCTTGTCCAGATCAGAACCAAATACATATGAAAAGGAAGGGAGATAAGCTTGTTTTTAGTCACTTTATCCCCCGCCTATGCCTTTAGCCACAAAACACGTATAACTGTGTTGGATAGTACTGCTGTATGTGCTGAAAGTTTTACAGACTAAGCCATGGCATCCGTTCAAAAACTAGTTAAAAGAGCTGTCGTAGCTTCTCAGGTTTTCATTAGTAAAAACTCTACCTTCCTATCCATTGGTGTCTAAGTTGCGCCGCATCTTCAAAGAGCAAGGCAGTACGCTTTGCTACTTTAGCTACTAGTGCATCCACTCAGGGAATGGATTCCCAATCAGCGCAACCATGTTCTTTAAAGGGATAACATCTCTTAATTCCTCTAGGAATGAAAGACCCTTTTTCTGGTTTTCCTCATTCCAATAATTGTTGATTATTTGGGACAGGAAAAAAATTTTTTTTTCTCTCCAAATATTTCACCCTGCACCGACATTTCATAGTCAGCCTTCCAAAATGTCAGAATCTGGACTGCGACTGTCACGGATAACATGAGGATTTTTAGAAGAACCAGATTCGCGAGAAGCAAGCTAGGACTGAACCTCTTCCTTAACTAGAATTCTGACGTCCTGAAGAAAACTAGTGGATTCTCCCTTTACGACATTGGAAGTACATTCTTTACATATAGGTTTAGTTCCTGTACTGGGTAAACACTTATAACATATTCCACACTTCCTTGTCTTTTTAGGAGCTGAGAGATTCCTTTTCTCCCTGAAATATGCAAGGGAGAGAAGGATCAGCCAACCCAGGATATAAAGGGTGTATACACCATGTACCTGATACCAGGCTACTCGCAAATCCCAGATTTGTTTCAGGTTCATCTCCAGAAACCGGTGTAATGGGGTCCTGCGGTCTTTTATGCCTCTAGTGAACTGCAAGCACCCCCATCTCACCCGGAAATGATGTCACAACGTCCGGCTTTGCCTCCAGCAACTGACATCACATGCCGGTAGCAGCCCGTCAGTGTCACTCCTGCTGCCATCTTTTTCCTCTTGCATGTAATCCACTGGGACTACTGCAAGGAAACTTCGCAGGGGACAGAAATAGCCTCAGGATATGGTGTCATGGAGACAACTAGCGATAATATATACAGTGGAGGAAATAAGTATTTGATCCCCCACTGACTTTAAAAGTTTTAATACTAAAAAAATAAATGAAACGTCTCAATTTTATGCCAGCTTTATTTTAACAGTGCCACATAGAATATCAAAAGAAACGGAGAAAATTACATGAAATGAGAGATAATTTGCATTTCTTTGAGGGAAATAAGTATTTGATCCCCTAGTAAAACCATGACTAATGTTGGCTCCCACAATAACAATGACTAATGTTGACCACTGACACACCCCAATCACAGTGAAGTCGTTACCTGGATGAGAGATGCCTGTCCCAAATTGTCACCTGTATAAAAGGCCACCTGCCAACAGTCTCAGTGACACTCCAACATCTCCACCATGGGCAAGACTAAAGAGCTGTCTAAAGAGGTCAGGGACAAAATTGTTGACCTAGACAAGGCTGGAATGGGCTACAAAGCCATAAGTAAGAAGCTGGATGAGAAGGTGACAACTGTTGGTGCAATTATTCGGAAGTGGAAGAAGTACAACATTACTGTCAATCGACCCAGGCCTGGAGCTTCATGCAAGATATCACCTCGTGGAGTCTCATTGATCATGAGAAAGGCTAAAAATCAGCCAAGAACTACACGGGAGGAGCCGAGTAATGATCTCAAGGCAGCTGGGACCACAGTCTCCAAAAAAACCATTAGTAATACACTGAGACGTAATGGTTTAAAATCCTGCCGTGCACGCAAGGTTCCTCTGCTCAAGAAGGCTCACGTCCAGGCATGCCCCAAGTTTGCTAATGAACATATTAATGACTCAGAGAGACTGGGAGAAGGTGCTGTGGTCAGATGAGACCAAAATTGAGCTCTTTGTCCTCAACTCAAAGTGTTTGGAGGAAGAAAAATACAGAATATGACCCTAAGAATACCATTCCCACCGTCAAGCATGGTGGTGGAAGTATTATGTTTTGGGGGTGTTTTTCTTCTAAGGGCACAGGCCAACTTCACCCCTTTGACAGGAAGATAAACGGGGCCATGTATCGCAAAATCCTGGGCGACAACCTCCTTGCCTCCGCCAGGGTACTGAAAATGGGTCGTGGATGGGTCTTTCAGCACGACAACGACCCAAAACATACAGCCAAGGAAACAAAGGAGTGGCTCCATAAGACGCATATCAAGGTCATGGAATGGCCTAGCCAGTCTCCTGATCTCAATCCCATCGAAAATCTATGGAGAGAGCTGAAGCTTCGCGTTTCCAAATGCATGCCTAAAAACCTTAAGGATATGGAGATGATTTGCAGAGAGGAGTGGGCCAAAATTACTCCTGAAGTGTGTGCAAACCTAGTAACATAGTTTATAAGGCCGAAAAAAAAGACATCTGTCCATCCAGTTCGGCCTGTTTTCCTACAAGTTGATCCAGAGGAAGGCAAAAAAAAACACTGAGGTAGAAGCCAGTTTTCCCCACTTTAGGGAAAAAAATTCCTTCCCGACTCCAATCAGGCAATCAGAATTACTCCCTGGATCAACAACCCCTCTCTAGTAACTATAACCTGTAATATTATTACCCTCCAAAAATACATCCAGGCCCCTCTTGAACTCTTTTAGTGAACTTACCATCACCACCTCCTGAGGCAGAGAGTTCCATAGTCTCACTGCTCTTACCGTAAAGAATCCTCTTCTATGTTTGTGTACAAACCTTCTTTCCTCCAGACGCAGAGGATGTCCCCTCGTCACAGTCACAGTCCTGGGGATAAATAGATCGTGGGAGAGATCTCTGTACTGACCTCTGATATATTTATACATAGTTATTAGATCTCCCCTCAGTCGTCTTTTTTCTAAAGTGAATAAGCCTAATTTTGATAATCTTTCTGGGTACTGTAGTCCACCCATTCCAGTTATTACTTTAGTTGCCCTCCTCTGAACCCTCTCCAGCTCTGCTATGTCTGCCTTGTTCACAGGAGCCCAGAACTGTACACAGTACTCCATGTGTGGTCTGACTAGTGATTTGTAAAGTGGCAGGACTATGTTCTCATCACGGGCATCTATGCCTCTTTTGATGCAGCCCATTATCTTATTGGCCTTGGCAGCAGCTGTCTGACACTGGTTTCTGCAGCTTAGATTTCTGTTCACTAAAATTCCTAGGTCCTTTTCTATGTCAGAGTTACCCAATATTTTACCATTTAGTATGTACTGGTGACTTGCATTATTCCTTCCCATATGCATAACTTTACATTTGTCAGTGTTAAACCTCATCTGCCACTTCTCTGCCCAAGCCTCCAATCTATCCAGATCCATCTGTAGCAGTGTACTGTCCTCTTCTGTGTTAATTACTTTACACAGTTTAGTGTCATCTGCAAAAATTGATATTTTACTGTGCAAGCCTTCTACAAGATCATTAATAAATATATTGAAGAGAATAGGGCCCAATACTGACCCCTGTGGTACCCCACTAGTGACAGTGACCCAATCTGAGTATGTACCGTTAATAACCACCCTCTGTTTTCTATCACTGAGCCAGTTACTTACCCACATACAGACATTTTCTCCCAGGCCAGGCATTCTCATCTTATATACTAACCTTTTATGTGGTACAGTGTCAAATGCTTTGGAGAAGTCCAGATATACGACATCCATTGATTCGCTGTGGTCTAGTCTAGAACTTACCTCCTCATAGAAACTGATTAAATTGGTTTGACATGACCGATCCCTCATGAAGCCATGCTGATATGGAGTAATTTGCTTATTTTCATTGAGGTACTCCAAGATAGCATCTCTTAGAAAACCCTCAAACAGTTTACCCACGACAGAAGTTAAACTTACCGGCCTATAGTTCCCGGGCTCTGTTTTTGGACCCTTTTTGAATATTGGAACCACATTTGCTATGCGCCAATCCTGTGGAACACTCCCTGTCAGTATAGAGTCCTTAAATATCAGAAATAAGGGTCTGGCGATGACATTACTTAATTCTCTTAGGATACGGGGGTGTATGCCATCCGGTCCTGGCGATTTGTCTATTTTAATCTTTTTAAGACGCAGCTCTACTTCTTCCTGGGTCAGACAGGGCACTTTTAATGGGGAATTTACTTTTATATTCTGCATTTCATCTGACAGTTTATTTTCCTCAGTGAATACAGTGGAGAAAAAGATATTTAGTAGCTTTGCTTTCTCCTCATCGCTCTCTGCAACTCCCCCCTCATTACTCTAAGGGGCCGACACCTTCAGGTTTATACTTTTTACCATTTATATAATTAAAGAACATTTTAGGGTTAGTTTTACTTTCTTTGGCGATTAATCTCTCGGTCTCTAGTTTGGCTGTTTTTATTTGTCTTTTACATATTCTATTTTTTTCCTTATAGTTTTTCAATGCTTTCTCGCTCCCCTCCTGTTTTAGTGATTTAAATGCTTTCTGTTTGTCATTTATTGCTTTCTTTACAGCTCTATTTATCCACATTGGTTTTTTCTTGTTTCTTATTATTTTATTCCTATATGGTATGTACCTCTCACAATTAGATACTAGGATGATTTTAAAAATATCCCATTTTGTGGCTGTATTTTTATTTTTGAAGACTTTGTCCCAGTTAGTTAGGCCTATGGCCTCTCTTAGTTGGCTAAATTTAGCTGTAGCTTATATTAAACCTTATATTACTCCTGAAGTGAGGCCAGTCTCCTGACCTCAATCTCATCCCCAACTAAGAAACGTCTGACTGCTGTGCTTGCCAACAAGGGTTTTGCCACCAAGTATTAAATTATGTTTTCCTAGGGGATCCCTCAAAGAAATGAAAATTATTTTTTATTTCTCATTTCATGTAATTTTCTCCATTTTTCTTTTGAAATTTTATGTGGCACTGTTAAAATAAAGCTGGCATAAAATTATGAGACGTTTCATTTCTTTTTTAGTATTAAAACTTTTAAAGTCAGTGGGGGATCAAATACTTATTTCCTCCAGTGTGTGTGTGTGTGTATGTGTATGTATATATATATATATATATATATATATATATATATATATATATATATATATATATTTTGCCTGGAATGGCCATTTAACATTTTCTTGCCATTCTTTACTTAGCACGTTAACCATCAAGTTTAACTTTGCTACCCCAGGGACCTTCATTGTTAACCCCTCCCTCCCCCCCCTTTGATTGGATTGATTCTACCACTTCATTCAGATCTGTGGGATTGTTGGAGATATCCAACTACATGCGTTCTGCCATCATCAGCAGTCCCAGACTAGAGTGGGTGAACACAGGCACCATTCCTATAGATAGGGGTAAAGGTTCTGTCACTTTACAAGAACTTAAGCGAAGCTAGGCAAGCATCTTAATTAGAACCGAAGTTCAACCAATTCCCCCTCCCCCACCAGTACAATTTTTTTTAAAATTACTTTAAACACAATAGATACCATGTGTTTTTTCCTAGCTGCATTTTTATTACCAAGAGGAGTAATTTTCTAACGTGTTAACCACTTTTCTGGCATTTTTCCCAATAGAGATGCACTCAAAACACCACCCAATTACTTTGTTCTGCTTTTCATATAACCCGTAGACTTTAAACAGACTAAGTTACCACAAAAACCACCACTAAAACCCGTGTGACCTCCTCAAGGGGTCTAATTTGAAAGGAGCAAGTATGCCTGGCGAGAAAATTCATTTAAATGAATCACAAGAATGGTATAACGAACACACTTTGAGGAAAAATATAAGCACACTAGTGAATTAGGGTTCACCTCTTTCATTTCTGCCGAGTATCCTTTGGCTAACTTTCCTAGAACTCCCATCATGTAGGTCTATAGCAGGGATGCTCAACCCGCAGCCCTCCAACTGTTGTAAAACTACAACTCCCAGCACACCCTAATAGCTGTAGGCTGCCCAGGAATGCTGGTAGTTGTAGTTTTGCAACAGCTGGAGAGCCGCAGTTTGGGCATCCCTGGTCTTTAGACTTCTATTGGTCAGACATCTGCCACTTCCTTTTGGATTTTTTTTTTTTTTTTAAGCATAGTCATGCATTCACAACATCATTTAAACATGCAAGCAAGCGGACATTCCAGTACCTGTAAAGCTAAGTATGGTTCAAAAAGTAAGCACGACAGTCATTCTTTCATTCTAGTAATCTGTGGGAGGGTGGGGAAGTGTACAAGTACATATGTTCCTCAGCTTGAAATAATCATAAGCAAGATACACAAAACTTTATTGTTATAACAATCATAAAAAGGTTTTTTTAAATAGTTTTCAAAAAATAACTAAATGGGTTATTTTAAAGCGGCTGTGTCACTTCAGCAAATTACATTTATTATGCAGAGGAAGTTAAT
Organism: Rhinella marina; assembly: GCA_900303285.1. Lineage (NCBI taxonomy): Eukaryota > Metazoa > Chordata > Amphibia > Anura > Bufonidae > Rhinella > Rhinella marina. The sequence goes on along the minus strand of ONZH01003632.1, from coordinate 153,415 downwards.
GCAAGGCACTTACTAATGAATTGTGAAGCTCAATATTCCCTCCTTTGCTGGCTTGATTCATTTTTCCATCACATTATGCATGTCTCATTTCCATGGTTATGACCACCCTGCAATCCAGCAGCAGCCATGTTTATACACTATAGAAAAAAGTACTAGCCTATGTGCACTCCCACAGTCTTGGCCACCAGAGAGGCCAGCTCTTTTTCTTATAGTTTGCAAGCACAAACACTGCTGCTGGATTGTAGGGTAGTTCTAATCATGGAAAAAAGGCAGCAAATAAGGTAATATGGACAATCACAACATATTAGTAAGATAATTAGTATGAATTAGTAAATCCCCATTTTTTCCAGAAGTGAGGGGGGGGGGGGGGGGTTGGGGAAAAAAAAAAAAAAAAAAAAACACACACACCACATCAAAAATGCAGGCTGAAAGTAGAACTTCACTCAGAATCACTACATTGTCCCAACACGATTTCCACTTCCTCAGGAAAACCCAAGCCAAGCTCAAAGCGATCTTCAATGAGAGCAAGGGTTAGAGCACAGTGTAGAAGGTCAATTTCTTCTTCTTCCCTGATGTCTTCTTCATAAATTCCTACCAACTGAGAATAGGACTGAAAAGAGACATTATGAATCTTTGTGTCAGATACAATATTTCAGGGGGTTGACCAGGATTAAAATAATTTTATTTTTGATTTTTAAATCAGATAGTGTGCCACATGTGTCAATGGACACCCGATCACATTCACTTCAGTGATATGAACTGCAATGCCACATACCGCCTACAGACAGGTGTGAGTTTGTGAAAGAGATCTAGATAAATATAATAAAATTGTGACAACTCCTATGAAACGGTTCTCTAAAACTAAAATAAGCAAAAATATCAACAGCCTGGCATTATCTAAATTTGCAGGGAAAATTTGATTGGTTGAGAGCAGAGTTCAATTTTTGCTTCAATGAATACCTCCGCCATTTGAACGTGAAGAGCCGGCCACCACCATCTTGATTGAAGATCTCACACGAAAACCCATGTGTGGTGACTTACGACGTGACCACACTGGCCAATGTGATTAGGTCATCACAACCCGTGTGAGATTTCACACAAGATTTTCACTCAATATGGCGGTGGCCAGCTCTTCACGATCAAACAGAGCAGATAAGTGATTGTTTTTTCAAATTTATTTTATACTATTATTACTGTCAGGTGCCGCGATCAGCTGGGAACGTGGCATCTGAGGGGTACAATGATGTGGGTCGCCGCTCACTCATTACACTAACTATTTACAATGAAATGCGCTTCTTGATAAAGTAACTAGTCACAAAGTGAATTTTTTTGTAAAATTTGGCGAAACAGCCAAATCAAATTTTTCAATACTTTGTTCTGCATTAGAGATGAACGAAGTGAAAAAATAAAATTTTTTTAATCCACTTTCCATCCGGGCCACTTACCCCTTCCTGACCAGGCCTACTTTTACAAATCTGACATGTGTCACTTCATGTGGTAATAACTGTAGAAAACTTTTACTTATCCAAGCCATTCAGAGATTGTTTTCTCGTGACACATTGTACTTCATGTTCAATGGTAAATTTGAGTCAATATGGTTTACTTTTATTTATTAAAAAAATTCACTGTTTTCTAAATTTGAATCTCTGCTTTTAAGACCGATAGTGATACCCCATAAACTACTCATTACTTGACATTCCCCATATGTCTACTTTATGTTGGCATCATTTTGGTAGTGTCATTTTATTTTTTTAAGACGTTAGAAGGTTTAGAAGTTATAGTAATTTTTGAAAAGTTGCAAAATCAACTTTAAGGACCAGTTCAGTTCTGAAGTCACTTTATGAGGCTTACATAATAGAAACCACACAGGAATGACCCCATTTTAGAAACTACACCCCTCAAACTATTCAAAACTGGTTTTAGAAATGTTGTTAACTCTAAGTATTCCACAGGAATTAAAGCAAATTTCACTTTTTTTTGCAGATTTTCCATTTTAATCAATTTTTTCCTGCAACATCAAGGGTTAACAACAAAACTCAATATTTATTCCCCCAATTCTGCAGTTTGCAGAAACACCCCACATGTTGGTCATATACAGCTGTATGGGGACGCAGAAGGGAACAGAAGTCAAGGAGCGCCATATGGTTTTTGGAGGGCAGCTTTTGTTGGAATGGTTTTTGTGGCACCCCCACAGTGGAAATCCCCAAAAAGTGACCACATTTTATAAACTACACCACCCAGGGAGTTTTTAAGGGGTGAATCAAGCACTTGACCCTACAGGCGTTCCAATTTATAACCCTTGGCTTTGAAAATGAATTTTTTTATTTTAGTACAAGAAAAAAATGGTGCGTTAGACCCAAACTTTCTTTTTCACAAAAGATGACAGAATAATATCCCTCCACAATTAGCTCCCTATTTTCTCCTGAATACAGTAACACCCCAATTGTGGTCGTAAACTGTTATTTGGGGATACGCCAGGGCTCAGAAGGGGAGGAGCGGCATCTGCATTTTCTAACATGGAATTTTCTGTCATGGTTTTTAAGAGCAATAACTTTTTAATTTTTTGTGGACTAAGCTGCGTGAGGGCTTATTTTTTGTGGGACAAGCTGTGCTTTTTATTGGCATTGCGGACGTGGTGATACCAAATATGGTTTATTTTATTTATTTTTATTTGTAAGATTTTTAAAATTACATATTTGGGGAAAAAATATTTTTTATATGTGAATTTTTTTTTTTTTTTTTTTTTTTTTTTTAAATGTTTTATTTTACACTATGTGTCCCCCATAAGGTCATACAAGACCTCTGGGGGACATTTAACTTCACTTCTTTTTTTTATACACTGACATAGTAGCCCCAGTTACAGGGGAAATACACCCCCAGAGAGGCTGTACAGCAGTATTCAGTGTTGTACAGCCTCAGTGAAGGGCTGAACCATGTCTATGAAAGGCCCGGCAGCTCCTGCACTCTCCTTGCCCCAGCGATCACTTGACAGTCAGGCCGGGACAGGAAGCGTACATGGCGCTGAGCACTGTGTATACAGCGATCTAGAAGGCAGGGACTCCTGGGAATGGTCCCTGCCTTCTCTATGGGGTACCCTGCTGTCAGTGACAGCAGGTCCCCCGCTGTGCAGCTGCACGGTTAGTATGCAGCTGCCATCTCTGAATGGACGTTCAGAAACGTCCATTCAGAGATAAATAACCACTTCCCGGACATTTATGTCTTATGGGCGGATGGGAAGTGGTTAAAAAAAGGATATACTTATCCTTAACACCTCTACCTATCTATATATGCATTCCATATATGAAGTCCAAAACAAAGCGACGCTTGCAGTCTTGATCAAGTATCCAGGTAATATATAAAAGAATCCACAGCACCCCTACAAAGTTTTAAGTGCAAAAATAGGGTTTATAAGCTTTTATCCATGCAATGTTTCAGTCCCATCACAGGACCTCTCAAGCAAAGTGATATTGAACAAACCTAAGCATATATATAATAAAATATTATATAATAAACTCCACAACCTCAAGTAAAGTCAAATAAAAATACTAGCATTATAACTTCAAATTAACCTTCAGGAAAAACTTAAAACAAACCTGTGCAGGGTTTAGTCCAGTCGTATGTTTTATGGAAACCACGCCGGAGACGCACCGATTACTGGCAGCGCTGAGCTGATGTGCATACTTTTAATTTCTATTCTTAAAACTCAAATCCTATTGGTGAGTCAAATGAAATCTCCTCCCTTGCACGTTTACATATAAAAATAGATGAACTGTATCATTTACGGCGCTTTATGCAATTTGTAACCACTAAGGATTTATCGAATATTTTGATTGTTAAATGCACGATGGCCACTTTAGTATTTTAACACAGTATTTTAAACACCAGATGTAGTAGAGTTAATACACATGCTTTCTGAGAGGTGTTATCTAAACTAAATGCGTTAAGCAAACACTTTCCATTGCTTTCATGGCTTTTGTTTTTGCTTTCATGGCTTTTGTTTCAAGATAACACGATGAGTTAAGAAATTTGAGGTAAGAGTTTGTGTGTTAACCCACACACATATACTTTGACGAAGTGAAAAATTTGATTCACCTTAAAGTTGAATTTCCTTGTGCTTAGTGGCAACGAATCACATTTTTTGGGGCTGGCGCCATCTTGGAGGACACGCAGTATGGGTAATTGATTCTTTCCTTGAGATATGTCATTTATTTTTTGTCTATTGGTCACGAGTGGCTTGACACATTGAATGCGACACTTGTAGCCCATGTCCTGGATATGTCTGTGTGGTGGCTCTTGAAGCACTGACTTCAGCAGCAGTCCACTCCTTGAGAATCTCCCCCAAATTTCTTAACAATCCTATCAAGGCTGCAGTTCTCCCTGTTGCTTGTGCATCTTTTTCTACCACCCTTTTTCATTCCACTCAACTTTCCATTAATATGCTTTGATACAGCACTGAACAGCCAGCTTCTTTAGCAAGGACCTTTTGTCATTAGGAAGCCTTTGCAGGTGTTTTGGGTTAGTTATTCAAATTTTCTGAGATAATGAATTTTGGGTTTTCCTTGGCTGTAAGCCATAATCATCAACATTAACATAAATAAACACTGAAAAGGTTCACTCTGTTTGTAATCACTCTATATAGGTGTTTCACTTTTTGAATTGAATTACTGAAAACAACTTTTTGATGATATTCTAATTTATTGAGATGCACTTTGTAGTTCAGCTTTAATTAAATACAAACAAAAAAAATTACCAATAATCTGGAAAAATTTACAATTTTCAAAATTTCAAAATATTAGAAGGCTTAGAATTTTAGAAGCAATTCTTAAATTTTTAAGATGATTTCCAAAACCCACTTTTTAAGGATCAATTCAGTAATGAAGTCACTTTGTAGAAACTACACCCCTCAAGTTATTTAAAACTGATTTTACAAACGTTGTTAATCCTTTCAGTATTCAAGAATTAAAGGAAAATGGAAATGAAATTTCTAAATTTCACTTTTTGGTAGATTTTATATTTTAATATTTTTTGTAACATCAAGGGTTAACAGCCAAACAAAGGTCAATATCTATTACCCTGATTCTGCAGTTTACAGAAACACCCCACATGTGAAGGTAAACTGATGCAAGGGCACATGGCATGGTGCAGAAGCAAAGGAGCACTGTATGGGTTTTGGAAGGCAGATTTTGCTGGACTGTTTTTAAGAGACCATGTTCATTTTAAGCCCCCCCCCCCTTCCCGATGCAGCATACGGTAGAAACTCCCAAAAAGTGACCCCATTTTGGAAACTAGAGGATAAGGTGACAGTTTTATTGATACTATTTTGGGGTACATATGATCTTTGATCTCTCTATATTACTTTTATCTAACTGTTCTGGCACAGTTTTATTATGTTTTTTACAGTGTTCATTTACAGGTTTGATCAGGTGCCATTTGTATAGATTTAGATGTATAGGTTTGTTATGAATGCGACGATATTAAGTAGGTCAAGCATTTTTTGAAAAAAAAAAAAATTATGTTTTTGGGTCTCCATTTTCTGAATGCCATTTTTTTTTATTTTTCTGCCCATCGTATTCTGAATGGTCTCTTTTTTTTGCAGGAAGAGTTGGCTTTTAATTGTTACCATTTTTGGGTACAAATTATTTTTCAATCATTCAATATTACACTTTATGGGGCAAAGTGACCACCTGTGGGGGTAGGTCATGTGATATTTCTATAGAGAAAGTCGTTACAGATGTGCAATACCTAATATGTATATACTTTTATTATTTATTTCGTTTAAGTTTTACACAAAATAATTAAAAAAAAAAAATAAAAAAAATCATCTTTTAGTGTCTCCATATTCTGAGAGCCATGAACTGCAGAGATCTACTGCTGAGGTGGGAGAGTCTGTCCATAGGACAACAATAAGTCGAACG